>JAXCHB010000149.1:7205000-7426603 GCA_036926305.1 Uropetala carovei
CGCGTGTGATGTTTGCAATTAAAATAAACTTTATATAGTGCGATAACTAGTTCTTCAGAAATGTTCGCAGGCAATAAAGAGGATGTGATGGAAACGATGTCTCAATAGCGGCTTATTAAATAGACATTTTATAGAGAAAATAAAATGAAAATGACGCTGATCAAAGTTGGCACTGAAATTGCAAGGCAAGCACGAGGTAGAAAAAAACGAAAAGGAACAAGAAAGCTCAATCACATCGATTAACTCATGTTTTTGAGGAATTATCATTAATCATATTTTCTTTTAGTGGAAACTACAGAGTTATATTTTCTGTGATTATAAAGAAATCAAATGGATATCAGGAAAGCATAGGCGATGCGTCTGCACTCAAATGGACTAAAATTTTATTGGATTTTCTAGCACAGTAGATTGATTTCCTTGTTGTATATTTAAAACTGCTTCTGGATTGCACGCCGTTTCAGATTTTCCGATCCTATTCTATCAGATAATTAAGATTCGCGTCTATTAAAGACTATTTGTAGCGAAGCAAATATAAAATCATAATTCAGAAGACGTAAACTACATAGCATGAGATGTAGATTAGAAGACGCAAATTTAGCTATTTTTTTGCACAAGAAGTTTATCCACTTATGAGACAAGTGCAGTCTCGTCCTTTTGATCTATTAATGAACTGTGAATTCATTTATTCTGACGAAATTTGTCGAAACAAATGGAACGATTTTTCGCAGATCTGTGAAAAGAATTTTTTAAATAATTTTGCTTGATGATTTACAGTTTAAACTTGTAAATCAGAATTCTCCAAAATGTTTGTAGAGAATTCTCATTCATCAGTTAAATTGATCAAAATTATGTACAGTGAGTGATAATCATTTTAATGGCATTTTAGTAGTATCATTAAATTCAGTACTAGAACCGTCTAATAAATTTTTAAATAACGATTACTTCTTCTTCCTCTAAAATGTAATTCGGAGATTAATTTAGTAACTTCTAAATTATTTCTTAGTAATTTTGGTTTACCAAGTATTACGAGAACTTTATTTTTCCTCCTGTAATGAAATAGCGGCATATAGAATTGACTTGGCATTCAATAAACAATTCATGCTTCTTAAGGCAAACAGAAGAACATATTTTGCGGGCAAACTAAAGATTCCTCAAAGTGTAATTATACTTTTACCTGTTAATGTTGACGTTTAAATGTTCAAGCTGGACCTCTTGGATACTGAACAACAAGAACTTGCTTTCTTATGCGGGTGGTGGCGCATGTTGGCACCAATGACGCCTCGAAGCGCGGCTCTGAGTAGATTTTGATATCCTTTAGGGACTTAAACTCCGAGGTCGGTCGTGTCCGAGAGGAGTCTGGGGTTGATGTGCGTTTAACCATCTGCAGCATCGTCCCGCGGATTGACTGTGGCTCTGAGGTTTGGAGTAGGGTGGAGGGGCTAAACCGAAGGCTATGTTCTTTCTGTAGGGCATGGGGGTTGGTTTCGTTGACCTTCGTCCGATTCTCGAATCGTGTGGGGCACCCCTAAATGGCTCGGGGGTTCATTACACGCCGGAGGCATCCCAGGGTGTAGCGCGTAGGATCCTTGAGCATAGTAGGGCTTTTTTAGGCTAGATAGCAGGGTAGAGTGTAGGCGTCTTAGGGGAATGGGCGTAATTGAGAGGGTAACAGAGAATAATATTACGAGAAATCCGGCCAATACCGCAAATAAATTAGAGTTACCGAGGGATGAAGGCGCTGACATCCGTGATGTCAATAGTGTTAACGTTTGGGATTTCGATAAAAATGGTGAAATAAAACGCGAACAGAAAGAAAATGCTATAGCAACCAATTGGCGGAATAATAGTATGAAGAACGCATGTATTCCTAAAACGATTACGACTGGTAAGGCTGAGGTTTATCTGAGAAGCGATAGTGAGAAATTAAATGTCGTCGTATTGAACTGCCGCAGCATCCGTAAGAAAATTGCCGATTTTGAGCATATTATTCGTAGTCTAGAAGCCGATGTCGTGATCGGTACAGAGAGTTGGCTCACTGACGAGATTGCAAGTCAGGAGGTATTCCCTCAAGACTACAGAATTTTTAGAAAGGATCGTAGTAACCGGACGGGAGGTGGTGTGATTATAGCAGTCAGCAAGGCATACGAAAGTTTTCCACTACCGATTAATGACGCCGAAATAGAAAGTGTTTGGTGTGGAGTTAGAGGAGGAGGAGGTAGCAAATATATGCGCATTTTATAGGCCTCCCAATGCAAGTTTATAAATTATTCATAATCTCGAGAAACAAGTAGCAACGCTAATATCGAAAAATAAAGTGAGAACCATTATAATTGGAGGAGACGTCAACTTACCTTTAATAGACTGGAATCATAATTGCTTTGATCGAGGTGGTAGAGAGGGTGAATCATGCCAAGCACTGATAGAAACCTTCGTTAAACACTCGTTGTGTCAGTTAGTAAGATGTCCCACGAGACCGAACAATATATTAGATTATTATCCGCAAATATATTTTTTTTCTTGAGCTCACGCCATAATCTTCTTCACGCAGGAAAAATGATTAAAACTTACGATAATAAATTCACGGGATTTTTGAGGGTGTAAGTTGGGAATAAAATACGCAAATAGCGGTGTATAAATATTTTCTGAAAAATGGGGCGAAATAGTGGTCTGGTGATAAAAACAATTATCCAGCGTGAAAAAAATAAAAATTGCGGTGAATAAGTATTTTGCGAAAAATTGGGGAAAAACTAGCACGAAAAAGTTGAACAAGTCTGGTCTCGAACCTCGAGACCAAACATCGAAAGTCCTACTCCTTGGTCCTACTCCTTATCCCCTAGGCTACGGTCGAAGTTACTATGATTTATTAAGATAGGCCAATTTTTGTACTTTTTAATTAATTATTTCTCTTGCCTTGTAAGCAATTTCCGATTTAAACTCTAATCTGGCCCGCCTAAGCAATGGCATCTTTCAACGTGGCCCGCTGAAGAAGTCGCAAACACCGATGCGGCCCTCCATGCAGAAAAGTTTGCCCACCCCTGTGTTAGAGAGTGGAACGGGCTTCTGTAAGATTGTTTTTGTTTTCGTGATCCTTTGTCCAAATTTATATTCGCGAAATCAGTTTCCATCCCATAATTGAAGATTCATAAAGACGCATTTCAAAATCGTCTCACTTCCAATTTACGTTTTTTCGATATTACGTCGTTTTAGATTGGTTGAATTTTTCAAATAAAAATTTCTTGTCCTTGGTCATAGGTGCTTACGGGGCACGGGCGATTTTTCAACTGAATCAGCTAATACTAGAGCGCAGGGCATATTTTTTTCATTACTAACTCTACGATCATATAAGGTTTCGCAAAGCTTTAATATAAAATGGGAAACTCATTATCTCGACTTTTAAACTCAAAAAACATACTGTTTATATTCTATTGTCGTCGTCATAAATAAAAAGAAAGGATACAAACCTGCGCGCGACCTGCGATTTACCAACTGTTTAAGTCAAAGTATGTTTAGATCGCCGCTTGCGATTCACCGTCAATTAGTGAATACATGGGCGCATTTTATTTATGACAGTTATTCATTTATTTAGTCAATAATATTTTATATAATAATAGCCGTCGTCCGTTGGTTGGTTGGTTGGTCACGCTATGCAAACGCTCATAACTCGAGAAATAATAATGATAGAAACTCGAAATATGGTAGGGATGCTTCATTAACACTTATTCAGTGAATGAAAAATTTAAATCGCGAAAAACTTCCTTGGTTCGTCTCCAAGAGAGGCATCTCCATTTCCCGTTACTTAACATGTAAAACGCGATTTTTCGACGTGCAGGTTTTTATTCATTTGGAAATTAAAATTAGAAGAAATTAACAGACGACCTTTGGATTTGAACCCTTTTGAAGAAAAATTTATAAAGTTTCTTATTCCGTTCGTCTTTTTTCGCCCCCAGTTCGAAATATTCCATGTTAAACGTACAATTCGCATATTTTGTGGAAATCTGGCCATTTTAACGTGATGTTGCTATGTCGACCATTATCATTGTTACACCTCAAATTACTATTTTTGTATACATCCTTCTGGGAATAAGCGTGCCTTGAGTGCTTCAATACGAGAGAGAGAGAGAGGAAGGAAGGGGAGAGATTGGCCTGTTTTGTGGAAAATAAGTATATTAACGTAAATATAAAATTTTTTAAGTATCAACAGTGTTATTTTAGAAAAATTGGAAATAAAAAGAATTCTTAAATTAAATTCTTTGTAAACCATATGTGCTTACGAATTTATATTGTTACTCCTCCAATTAATTTCGTAACAAAGGCCGAAGTTTGGAAACGAATATAAATTAAAATTCAATTAAAATTAAAAGGACATTTAAAACTGTTAACAGGCAATTTTCGAAGAAACAACAGTGGATCTTTTAATGAATTGATTTGTTTTTATATAAGGAATTTTGGGGCTTATTTAATACAGAGTAAGTTCTAAGGCTTATAATCCATTTAAATCTAATAACAGTGACTATTATTGTTTAAAGACAGAACTTTATTTATTCACTTTACAGAATCAATTAATTTTAGGCTAGCATTGCCTATTATAAAAAGAGTTACTTTGGAATTTACAGTATGTAAAGCGGAAGTTGTACTGAACTGACTCAAGTATATTTCAAAGCAAAAATCAATTTAAAACTATTGAAAGTTGTTGTATCGGAAACTGAGAAGTTCAGAGTGGTGAGCGGACGCTAAACGATATTAAGGTACATTTTATTCCAAAATCTATTTAAAGTATTATCAGAGGCAATTGAAGATTGAACCAATTTTTTGGAACCGGAATTCTGCTCTGATTATACTTCCCAAACTTAATATTCAACATTCACACTGCTTTGTGCTCAACACTAAACCTAAAATTAAAGTTCGTAGGCTAAAAATAAACTTACGAAAAAACTAGAAAAGTTAAAACAAAATGAAAACGGAGTAGTACGTAATACGTATTATATAGTATATATTCTTTGATCTCTTTATACTTGATTCACTTTTAACAGATGATTTTCTTTTTGAAAACATGGTTAAGTAAAAATCGTAATTATTAAATGAAAAATTACAGTAATACCCTATTTACTCGTGTAAGCCGCGCCCCCGTGTAACCCGCGCACCCCGGCTTTTGGGCCTGCTATAGGGGAAAAATTTTATTTTAGCCGAAAAAGGGTTTTTTAAATCACCAATTCCTATTTCTCAAAAATGCTACGCTCAAGTTAAGCATCTTCACACTCCTACGTGATGAATTTATTGGGGGATCTCTTTATATCTGTACTAGCAGAAATCTCCTCGATAGTCCTCTTTTGTTAAACACTTAACTGTTTTGTCGTCATATTGGTCACGTTCGGTAGAAATCGCTCCGGGAGCGATCACCGATCATTCTGCTGTACGTAATTTTCCAGCCATATGGTCACTGATCCCTACCGTAGCGGTCGTCATTTTTTTGGCGAACTAAAATTATGATCGGTGATCATTTAATGATCACCACGGCGGCCATGACTTTCATAGATGTATCAGTGAATAAAAGATGCATGCCGTACCTGAACATGGTAGGCGTCGTCTGCCGTGAGCACAAAACCCCCACCCACCCAAACCGGTCGCGCATGCGCCGTGGCCTCCGTGACGACTTCGTCGAGTTTGGGGAGCACCCGTTATAGTCGGTGCGGTACACTGAAAAACCCTGCACTTTTTGATTGGAATATGCCACTTGGTGTGCGGATAGGTATGTACAAAAGTAAATTTTTCAGATAGGGAGCCACCTCAAATTCCGTGTAGAACACCGTAATGACGGCCATTGAAAATGGCGGCGGAGGCTTTATTAAAATCGTTAATATCTCGGCTATCTTTCATCCGATTGTAATTTTAGTTTTTTTATCTGAAAGCTTGTAAGCTATGTTATAGTTTTTATAATTATCATTTTTTTCTGTAAACCTTACGGTTTTCCCGGAAATTGCGGAAAACTGAAAATTTCTCTATTTATCTCAGGTTTTTTGCTTCATTACTTACATATAACGCATAATTCCACTTTTTTGTCTTATAACAAAGAAAAAGAAAATTCTTTATGCTTTTCATTGATACCACCTGTGTGCTGCTACCATGAAAACTGCCGCGGTAATTAAAGGAAAACCAGCGGAAGAGCGTATTTCTGGACTCGGGCCAGAGCCACCTACACAAACCAGGTTGTCATTCTTAAGGTCATAATACTAGGAATTTATTCATTGTTAAATACTCTGTTACTAATATGTTTAGTGAATGTTAAAAACCATTATCTAAGTAAGAAATCAGCAGCTGTCAAATATGGTGGCAGTTGTTCAAAGATGGCGACCAGACGGATTTTTACATTTTTTAGAACTATATTTACTTTATTTACAAAGTTTATCCTTAATCTTAAGATATTCCAGAAAATGCATAACACTGTCATTGTTGTAATATCATTGTGAATTGCCCGTGGTCATTGTATATCTCTGACTTCACAGTCAGGGGGAGGAAACACTATGAGTGACGATACATGAAACGTAAATTAATACTACATAATACTACTAAATTTATACTACAATACTATTGCAAAGTAAGGAAGTTAATCAATCACCATAAATAATTTTAAGCCTGGAAGTAGATATAATGAAAATCCCTGCCTCTGTTTTCAGCGTGCTAAGGTAACTTATCATCCTCATCTTCGGCTTCAGCACTGCATTAAATAAGGGCAAATGATGGAAATCATTCTAAAGTGTATAAACTTAAGTAAACCGTGTGTTTTCAAATGTTTTCTTTAAAAGTAAAGAATACTTTGTTATAATTGCCTTTTGTTGCAGCGTATTTAAGCGCAGTTTGTGCAAAGAAGTGTGCATGGCACCTGTGCCTTCCGACAGGAGCATCTTGTTTGGCAGCCAGTGGAGCAGCCACACTTCACTAGTTCTCTGCACGTATCCCAAATCGGATGTAGAGATGACCAGACAGGTTGCCACTCTCTATCGATAATGGTCCAGCCCCATCCATTTGGACTTGGTATTGGGTCATTCACTGAGCAGGCATGGCCCCAAACTTGACCTGCTTGATATGTGGTGCGAAGAGAATGCTGCTCCAACGCCGCTGATGTGGGTGGCAAGTTATTCAAAGTAGGACTCTTAGATGTGAAGAGAACTTTTCGCACTTCATTCAGGGAATATTCTTCGCCACCTTTGTAGTATAGGAGAACTACATACTTCTCTAATACTTGAAATAACTTATCAGGAATGGAGGGTAGAGGACGAGAAATAGCTTCAAAAGCAGCTGTAACTTCAGGGAAGGATTTCCATACATGTCATGCACTCATTTTTCCTTTCATTGAAAAAGATGAGGTAGTATCGGATCCAGTGAAAGAGTGAAAGCTTCTCAAGGCATTGGATTTATCTAGACCCAGAGATTCAACCATGGCATGCATACAAAGGTATCGTTGTGAATTTAGTTCCTGTTTTCCGTAATGGAGCAAACAAGCAGGTTTTGCTCCCTGGATCAAGCGCTCTCTCACAAAGTTACGGTATAGGCCTAAGCCCCTTTCCTCGGCATTGACTAATGCACTCACACGTTCCTTGTCAATTACAACCTTCGTATCCCAAACAATAAGATCAGAGGAGGATTCTCTGAAAGGATTTCCGAATTCAAGAAAACTATCTTTGAGAGCTTGCTTTTTTTCCTGGAACTTGACTTGGAATGCGGAATACTGTTCGTGATGGAGGCGTTTGTTTGACTTACTCGGAACTTGAAACTCATCCAGAATGCTGATCAACTCTGGACCTGCAAGCATCCACCTCCTTAACATTGCAGGATCTTGCAGCAAGCCGACAGCGCCACCATCTCCTTTTATGACTGCATTGTGCTGTTCGTGTGCTTGGTCGACAGCTATCGCAGAGAACGGACTGTTTGTCTTATGAATTACAAACTGCCCATTACAGAAACACCTGTGAACACTGGGTGCTTTCTGTTCCAGTTCCTCCAAATTTTTTGTGTGGACGGATAATCAGCGTGCATAATTTTGGTGGTCAAGCAAGAGAAACCAAGGCATCATGTTTTTCAGGAACTGCTGGAAGAGTTCATATTTCCCTTCCCTAACGGATCGAACAAAAGAGAGAAGAAGGATCTCAAGGTTGAGAACCAGAAACCAAAATCTAAATGTTGGAGATTGAGAAGATCTCTCTGCAATCCATTCTTCAAAGGATTTTTCAGGGCTATCGGCTGTATATGAATCTTGCAGTAGACTGTAGAGAACTGAGGCAGTTTTTTGATGTATTGCTCTAGCCTTGGTTACATAAGTCACTTTAAGATTGGCTTCTGCACTCGCTTCTGTATTTATGCCTGAATTGGTAATCACACCTACCCAGCCACTACCTTGGAGGATTTGTCCAAGGACTTTCAAAAAAGCCTGTTCAATGTGAAAAGGAGCAAACATTGCTACGAAGCTGGACTCCCCATAAACTTCAGGCCAGTTCCACTGAACTAATTTAGTTAAGGCCTACAAAGGTTGGTCTGCACATATGACAGGAACTTGCTCCGGATTCAGAAAATTTGTTAACTTCCTGATATGGTCCATTGCGTGTTTGAGCATCGATGCTGAAGAAGAGTCTTCATTAAATAGGCGCAGAAGAGAAGTAAGGGCTACGTCGAAGGAGCAATCGGCCTGATTTGTGGCATGGAAAGCAGCCCGGGTGAGATCTAAAGGGCCATCCTTTCCGTCATTGAGCACATGATCTAGCCACTCTTTCATTTTTCCATTCCAGACCTATGACAGAAGGTAACATTTTGTCATAAATGAGCTCACAGGCTGTTGGCGCAGATGGCTGCTTGGTGTGAAGGGTTACTGCCTTTACGACACCGTAACTATCAGGAAGCTGAGGAACTGTACGACTCCTTTGGCTAACATGGCAGAAATTAGTAAGAAAGTTTCGAGGATCTACCGTCTGGCCTTCGACAGGTATTTGAAACAAGGAAATATCTGTTCCATGGAAAGATGACTGTCCTGTGGTGCTGCTATAGTTGTGGTCTATATTGTCGTAGGCTCCAAATGTGCTTTTAGCACCTTTGTGCCTTCCTCAATGCTTCTCACTGGTGCTTTCTTTTGTTCTCCGTGGAATTCCCCAGGAGAAATGCATTCGTTGGCCATGGTTAAGAGCGAGAGTCGACTTCACTTGAAAGCTACTGATTTCTTAAGTAGATAATGGTTTTTAACATTCACTAAACATATTAGTAACAGAATATTTAAGAATGAATAAATTCCTAGTATTATGACCTTAAGAATGACAACCTGGTTTGTGTAGGTGGCTCTGGCCCGAGTCCAGAAATACGCTCTTCCGCTGGTTTTCCTTTAATTACCGCGGCAGTTTTCATGGTAGCAGCACACAGGTGGTATCAATGAAAAGCATAAAGAATTTTCTTTTTCTTTGTTATAAGACAAAAAAGTGGAATTATGCGTTATATGTAAGTAATGAAGCAAAAAACCTGAGATAAATAGAGAAATTTTCAGTTTTCCGCAATTTCCGGGAAAACCGTAAGGTTTACAGAAAAAAATGATAATTATAAAAACTATAACATAGCTTACAAGCTTTCAGATAAAAAAACTAAAATTACAATCGGATGAAAGATAGCCGAGATATTAACGATTTTAATAAAGCCTCCGCCGCCATTTTCAATGGCCGTCATTACGGTGTTCTACACGGAATTTGAGGTGGCTCCCTATCTGAAAAATTTACTTTTGTACATACCTATCCGCACACCAAGTGGCATATTCCAATCAAAAAGTGCAGGGTTCTTTCAAATTTTGGGATGTACCGCGTCCACTATTAATAAACTTAAAACTCACTTAAAATTTTTATACAATGAATGAAAATGACTAAATACACCGCAATTTGGAAATAGAATAATAGATGCGGCATGGGTGCTAGCTTAACGTATATTTGTTTACCGACACGACATTTTAGGAAAAAAGGTGCGCAGCAAATAAAAGAATTCGTGTAAGACGCGCACCCCCTTTTTTTCACCGGCGTTTTGGGAAAAAAGGTGCGCGGCTTACGCGAGTAAATACGATAAGTAAATCAAAGCGCAAAAGCTGATGAAAAGTATGTAAGAGCGAAATGCAGGCAAGAATGAAAATGCCCGGGAAGTGGGGAATGGTGGCGGCGTAGCGTTCGACTCAGTGGCGTGGTTTTGTAACTTTATATGTACGTACATAGTGCATACTATGTAACAGAATGATTCCAATTTTCGGAATTATAGGTTATTGTAGGTAGGACGTTATGAGTTGCATTTTTGAAAGGTTAACATCTACTGTCCTCAAGTATTTATACGGTTAACACCAACTACTTAGATTCTACTTACATCAATTAATACCTTATTGATTACAATAATTCTAAGCGCTTTTATCGCAAGATTACTAATATTTTGGATAGTCACACAGCTTATGGGATTGTTGACTGTCTAATTTTAATTTTATAACATGAGAACGGTTGCCTTTTTGAAATAATGAAATTTTATGGCTACCTCGCGAATACCTGAACTCGCGAATGCTGAACTCGCGGATGTTGAGGGGCTAGTGTAATATGAATTTCCAGCGCATTCCTTTGGATGATAATCGTCGAAGAAACATGGAAAACATAAATATTCATGGGACCAGGAGCAACATATAAATGAACGCTTGCCACAGTTGCAGCGATTTATTTTAATTTCGTCTGTGAACGAAACTTCATTTACATTAAGAAATAATTCGCGCCGCTCGCAGCTATTTATATGCTGCCACTATTGCCATGAATATTTATATTATCGTTTTTTTCGATGATTACCATCCAAAGGAATGCGCGGGAAACGCAAACTAGATGTAAAGGGTGGAAGTGCAATTACGGCGGAATATCACAGCTTAAAGGATACGTCAATGTCTACGGAGAGTGTCAATGTAGTGATGGACAGACGCGGCTAATTTTTTTGGGGGAGTAGGTTGGGGATAAAATACGCAAATAGCGGTGTATAAATATTTTCCGAAAAATGGGGGGAAATAGTGGTATAGTGATTAAAAAGAATTATCCAGCGTGAAAAAATAAAAATTGCGGTGAATAAGCATTTTCCGAAAAATTGGGGAAAAACTAGCACGAAAAATGATATTTTACACGAGAAAGAAAGTTGAACAAGTCTGGTCTCGAACCCCGAGACCATACATCGAAAGTGCTACTCCTTACCCCCTACGCTACGGTCACTAATTAAGGTAAGAGCGAAGTTACTAGGATTTATTAAGATTGGCCAATTTTTGTCCTTTTTAATTAATTATTTCTCGTAAACTAAAAGGCGTTGGCCCCTAATTCCGAAATGGTATTTTTTTTAACCTAAACTTTCCACTGGTAGAAGATGAATCAAATCTGAGAGTTACACTCCGTAGCCTCTTCTTGTTAGATTCTTATGCATCATACATAAGTGAAAAACAAGCACAAACCAGGATTGTAGGGCTAAATTTTCAAAACTAAAGGTTTTATTGTCATAATTTTACCAAAATTAATATAAAATTGTGTTAAATTTTACAGATTGCTTTTTCACCAAAGCTTCGCGGGCCACGGCAAATGCTCTCGAGGGCCACATATGGCCCGCGGGCCACGGCTTGCCCACCCCTGCTCTAACAAGACACATGGCTCTGGCAAATTGGGTGACGAAGCCTAACCGCTTGCAACAAACATCATAAGACCTATTCCAAATAGTTATCATTCTTTGTACTGGATACGTTTCTAAAATAACAAAGGGATAACATTATGCGCATTATGAAATTATTTAATATTGCACCTTCGTGCTGTAAATAGCCTCCCTTTCCCGTACGAGCAGATTTATGGTCCAAATCTGATCTTTCTACATAAAAAGTACTAAACCAAATTCCGACACAGCCAACACGCAGATTTGATGGAGACTGGATAAAGAAAATAGAGAATTCTGTAATATTAAAGACAGCGTCAGACACGACTAGACATATTTAATAGCGTGTTTTTGTTTGATCCGTATGAAACCCATGACGCACCACTATGGTTTATATTTGATAATATATTACTACTAAGCGCGTATTATTTTGTCCTCTCTAACCGGTGTTAGAGTAAACTAATGCTTCCATAGCGTTGCCAGAATTCTATCTTACGCAAAAAAAACACAACAGCCTAATTTGAAAAAAATTTAACCTCTAGCATAAACCGTCAAATTTTACTTGTGGATCATAAGCAAAGACAATGTTCGCGAATTTAAACAATATTGATGCGGGTCCCAGATCAATATAACAAGCGACAGATAGCAGAAATGTGAGCTCGAGGAGATAAAATGCAGTTGCTTGGATATTCCACACTTAATACAGTTCTCCATCTACTCCCTCCCTTTCCTTTTCTCCCCATCCCTACCTTTCTTATTATTTTATTATCTATACTATAAGCTCATATCTTACAGACGAAGATACAGATACTAGTGAATGTGTGCTTGCATTCTGCAAGCATTTCTCTTCACATAAATGTAAAGAATAAAAAAAGCACATAATAGTTAAACCCGAAATTTGCACATCTGCGCCGAATTATGTATTTTTTAAAAAAATTATGGGGTAAAAACAACCCCTAAAATGTATTATTATAAAAATTTTATAGGTTTTCATCATTCGTTTCGAATACCTCATATTTGTGCAAAATTTCATCGATGTAGTACCTCTAGAAGTGCATTTATATAAATATAATTGTTTAAAATATATAAATTTTTAACAGCCACAATGACAATATTTTATGAATGTTTCAATGTTAATTGCCAACGGAACATGATCCTCTAATTTTGAAAATATTTTCAGCTTCATGGCTCCTCAGAAAATACATAAACATAAGTCAAATTGTTTAACATTTAAGAATTTTTTACGGCCGAACAAATAAAATTTTTAAAATTCCTACAGTCCCGTTTTGGTTTTCTGGTAAATTCTACCGTTGGGAAAAATTTCAGATTTGTGGAACATTTAGAAGTACCTAAACCGCGATATGTTTATAATTTTTAACGGCCAAGAAAAGAACAATGCTGAAATATTCGATTTATTCTCCCGGTTTCTCCATGCCAACTACAACGTCAGAAATGTCACCTCTACAATTATTGTAGTTTGGGCCAGACGTTGGTATTCTCCTATATCCTATCTATACTATACGCTCAGATCTTACAGAGGAGGATATACGATATAGGATACTAGTGAAGATGTGCTTGCATTCTGCAAGCATTTTCTCTCACTCTAAAGTAAAGAGTATGAGCCGACAAATAATTTTTAAACGCAAAAGTTTACACCTTCTTGCCAATTTACGTGTTATTCCTTATGGTCAATACTGGGGTAAAAACAACCCCTAAAATTTATAATTATAGAACAATTATAAATTTTAAGCATTTGTTATAAATACCTCACATTCATGCAAATGTTCTTCGATATAGCACCTCTAGAAGTGCATTTGTATGAATTGCTTGTTCAAAATTAATGAATTTTCATCAGCAACAATGTAAAACTTTTATAAAATTTTCCATGTTACTTACCACAGCATCATTGTTTCCTAACGTTGCTAAAATTTTCAGCTTCCTAAGTCATCCGGATGTACATAAACATTAGTAAACTTTTTAATATTTAAGAATATATTACTGCCGATGGGATAAAAATTTTCAAATTTCTATAATTCCGTTTCCATTATTTGGCAAATGCTGCCAAAAGAAAAAAATTTCAGCTCTATAGCACATTTAGAGGTAGCTAAACCATGAAATGTTAATAAAATAGTTTATAATTTTTAACGACCAGGAAAATAAACTTTGCTGCAATTTTGCAATTTTTCCTCTGATTATTTCTTTCGATTCACCTAAGTATTAAATTTCAGCCATGCCACTATCATAGTTTGGGCCGGACATAAGCATCCTCCTATACATCTTTCTAAAAGCACTCTTCTTACAGAGGAGGATATAGGATACCAGTGAAGCTGTGCTTGCATTCTGCAAGCATTTTCTCTCATCCAAAAGTAAAGAGTATGATCCGACAAATAATTTTTAAATGCAACAGTTTATACCTTCTTGCCGATTTACGTGTTTTTCCTTATGTTGAATATTGGAGTAAAAACAACCCCTAAAATTTGTAATTATAAAACATTTATATTTTTTAGCATTTGTTAAGAATATCTCACATTTATGCAAAATTTCATCGATATAGCACCTCTACTCTTCAGTAATGCACGACCTGTTATTTTACTATTATTGAAACGTTTTATAATCAACGTGAAAATTTTCAGTGAAATTTTCGTTTCTGCGCCGAGAAGTTGGGGCGCACCCACATCCTTTTCTGTAAATACGAAAGGCATATTCGTCAATCTGAATAAGCTATACATAGTTTGATAGAGGAAGATTTGGCCTCTTTAGTAATGCATGACCTGCAATTTTACTATTATTCTAACGTTTTATAATCAACGTCAAAATGGCTGTGTGTGACGTATGATATTTTAAATGATACTGTTTAAAACTTCATCCATTATGTAACTACATAAAAAAGTTCATCAAAAAAGATAGAAAACATGAAAAGTTATGATTTTTAAAAATTTTTCGCAACTTATTCGTGGTTTTTCAAAAAACTCCTTGGTCCGCTGAGGAGGGAATTCCTAAAAACTCCTAAGTCGTAGAGGGGTTAATAATAAAAATTTCCCTAAAAAATCCACTCCTCTGAGAAGTACAATAATTAAAAGGTAACTTGTGTCAATCCAATTATATGTTACTACAATTTGATGTGCATTTAATAATATTTCATTAAAAACATTGAATTAAAATGTTGTGAATAGTTGAACGTATCTCATTTCCTTCTTTATCTTTGAGTACTTCTTTTCTGCTGTTTGCATATTAAAAATATTTGTTTTTTTTTTCATTTATAGAAAAAGCAGCTGCATTTTTGTCTGATGCCGAAAATTGCCTAATCACTAGGGGCAAACAGTTTGTCCCGGTTGGTCCGATTGGAAATCTGGTCACCTTAGTGACATGGGTATCTATCAGCTCAGAATTAAACATAGATTTAATAAAATCGTAAATTAAAACGGAAAACACTGGTAGAGTAGGGGGAGGACGTGGAAGGGGGACAAGAGTAAACTTTATCAGATATAGGCGAAATGGGTATTTATCGACTCGGAATTAAACATAGATTTAATAAAATCGTAAATTAAAACGGAAAACACTGGTAGAGTAGGGGGAGGACGTGGAAGGGGGACAAGAGTAAACTTTATCAGATATAGGCGAAATGGGTATTTATCGACTCGGAATTAAACATAGATTTAATAAAATCGTAAATTAAAACGGAAAACACTGGTAGAGTAGGGGGAGGACGTGGAAGGGGGACAAGAGTAAACTTTATCAGATATAGGCGAAATGGGTATTTATCGACTCGGAATTAAACATAGATTTAATAAAATCTTAAATTAAAACGAAAAAATCTTTGGCAGTGTAGTGGGGAGGACGGGGAGCAGGGACAATCCCAAATTACATTGGTGAAAAAGTTCAGAATGGAATAACTGAGCTCCTTGCAACCAAAATTTAGGAAAAAAATTCAGATATGCTTAAAAATTCTAAATACTACTCTGTTCAATTGGACTGCACTCCTGATTCGAATCATCAAGAACAAATAAGTGTAGTAGTTCGTTTTGTTTTTTTCAATCCTGATAAAAGAAAGATCGAAATAAGAGAGCATTATTTTAAAAGATTTTCTCTTTTTCTCTCCCTCTCTCCCCCTAGAGAAGAGTTTAAGACTCCTCCCCAGGTCTTATGGTATTCGGTATATTTTCCCTCAACGAACGTGTTTTCGGTTTTAAATTACGATTTTATTAAATCTATGTTTGATTCCGAGTCGACAGATACACATATCGCCTATAAATAAACGTTGGACGAATTATCCATTGGACGAATTGTCTCTGGACGAAATACCCATTGGACGAAATGTTTTAGGCTGAAATGTCTTTGGACGAAATGTCCTGGAACGTCTGTGAATAGCCATTGCGGGCGGCTACTTTGTTTTTGAAATGATGACCTAATTCGCACAAATGTATAACGGTACATAGGTTATCTCGATTGCCTATTATATTTCGAGAATAAAGAATAGACAATTTACTGTTGAAAAAATTTCAAAAGGTAAAAACGCGACATTAGAACTCTTAAATAAGAATTCCTCTTCTGGCACTACAAGTCTGTGAGGCTTCTGGCTGCAACCATCACTTTTTCCATTCCATGCCCTTTACCTTAAATAAGTATGTTATAAACATAAAATTAGGTAAGAAAACGGAAAGGGCAGGACTCAGAAATTGCAACATAAATAAAAACAATTTTAGCAAAACCTGTGGAGCCAGTGGAAAGTCGAATTCACTACACGTACACTTATGTATAACTAAGCAAGGTAATTTAAAGTGTAATGTGAAGCGCCATATAACTTTTACAGATATTCTTAGTAAACTTTAATATATCAGCATTGTTGTATAAGAAGAAACCTATTCTACTGAAACTCGCGAATTTTGGTCTTCCTTACCAACAGAACTCACAAATGTAGTAAATCAAAATTTATTTTATTCTTTTTAGTGCATAATGCAAAAACACATATTTTTTATTAATTTATTTTGTCACTCCTAAATTACACCCCCTTCCCCCTTGGATGAAGCCCATGTCCGCCCATGCAATTCCATGATCATTCATTTAATAAGGGCTATGATCTGAGAACGCTATTTCATTTTATGAACGAAGATTCGGAAAATGAATATCACGCTGTATTCGGCTCTGCAGTTCCTCGAAAAGAAGCATTAAAAACGAATGGCATGAGTGCAAAATCTCTGCAATAATCCCATCCTTTCTTCTACGCAGCAAATGCCGCTTCCGCTGCGCCATGCTGAACAGCAGAAGGTCCAAGAGCACGTGGCTGGTGGCCGTGGCCCTAACACTCACTTGGGGTCTTTACATCGTCAACACGTGGAATCTCGAGGTTCGGGAGAATCCGGGTAAGTGAACCGGAAACTACTTCCGGTTTGGGGGAAAAATGGGTGAGATTCAGACGAAACTATGTAAATAAGTGAAGCAGAGGAAGATTCGTTTTTGCTGCCATATTTTAGTAGTTTGTTTCAATTCGATAAAGCAAACCAATTACGCTAATTAATTAATCCAGGCATCTCGCATGAGAATGAAAAGACGAGGAAATGATTCAAATAACTTATTTGAAGAGGAATTTCAAAATAAGTAGAATTATGCTCTTCCAATTAAGCCGTATTAGCGCCTTCTGAATAATCGGGAAAATTCTGAACTCTTAAATCGAATAATTTCCGAAGACGTCAGTCACAAATAGAGCTTTCGAAAAATATTCAATGACAAAGAACACGTATGGATGGTGAAAATGGGGATATATTTTCGGCTATAAATAAAACGTGATAAAAAGGGGCGGAATACGCGATAAGAATTCTTATTTTTTGATTAAAAGACGTAAAAATATTTTAGAGAATAAAATTAAAGGATTTTGATCGTAACGAAAATTAATTCGGAATCGATGTTCATATCGATCTTCCCTTTCGACCCAAGAAACCGATCGAAGCCGAACCACGGAGGTGGAGAGCGTCGTAATTACGGAGGGCAATGGTGGAGGCAGAAGGACAGCGGGCTTCGTGATCCGAAATTCCGGATGCAGCATCCTCAAGTACCCGACCTTCTCCCGAGGCGTCCTTCCTTATCTGGAAACTGGAAAGCCTCCAGTCGACTGCATCAAAGGGGACAAAGGAGGAGGAATCGAGCTGCCCGGACCGCCCATACAATCGGACAACAAGCGTCTCTACGTACCACCTCCGTTCGAGGCAAAATCGTGTTGTTACAAGAGGATAAAGAGGTTGGTCAGGAGCCAGCCGCGATGGGCCGACAACTCGTACGGGTGAGCAGAAAATGTTGGAGAAGAAGTAAGATTTTTCCCTGGAACGTGCATGTCCGGCATGATTGCGATGCTTTCCGTAAACTATCGTGTCACCTCATTCGCCTCACCATACAAAATACGTGCAATATCAATAAAAGGAATGCGACTCTGCTGCTATATTAGGACCTAGTTCGGGTCAACGTATTCGCTGCGCCCGACCATGCGTTTCACCTCTATTGTTCTCTTGCCTTAATAACCTTATGTCGTTGTGTAGATCTGTCGGATCATATGATCTGCAGTGGAGTTTTTCCAACTGAGGAATAAGAATAAGGCCTACAAACAAATGTACCATTCGGCAGATTTTATAATACCGATTCTTTGTTTGGCTTCTATAATGACCAGAATGGAACGTGCTTCACGGGAGCCTTTAGAAATAGAAATAGATCCTATATAAACCTTCCCATCCGTGAAAACTTCAGTATCTAGCTTCAGTAGTTTGACTAAAATACCATCTCCAAGTTTTTCATTGTCCGAATTCGAAGCCACCTCCTACTTGGAAATTCTAATCGGCGGAAAATTCACAGATTGATAAGAGTTATCTCATTACAACAGAATTTCCTCTTAAAACAAAAAAAAACTTGAGATTCCACAAATAGACCGAATGATCGCATTAGCACGTTTTTACTTTCTGATATACGAAGTATATTGAGAACGTATTGTTATCTTGAAAAAATTCGACCTCGAGATTTTTACGGAAATATACGTTTTAGGAGTCGCTGAATCCAAAAAAATTAGAGCGAAAATGAATGAAATCTCTTACATAGGCATTTTATCACACAGACGAGAAGTCATGAAGAAATGGTTGACATTGCACAATAATTAAGGGAAGATTATTCTAACATTTTTATACCCGTTTTCTACTCTTATGAAGCTTGACCTTGAAAATCCTAGTTGTATGCTTACTGCTGCAGCCAATGAAAGCTCGAGAGACTGTCGATGTGGAGGGGAGAAAGTCAGTCGGTCTCTCGCCATCGCACAGTGCGCTGAATTTCCGAAAACGTGGACAAAAATAAAGGTATCGCCGGATCGACCTTAATTTTGGTACTCGGGGGTTTTCGGGGACGTGGAGTTCATTTCTGATGGTTCTGTCAGCGAAAGAATGTGCTTTCATACAATGTGATTAGTTTCTGTCGACTAAGTGTATTTTTGTGATACACTATAGAGCGTTCAAGAGGACCATAGATATTACAGCTGCCGCCTGAGTGTGGTTGACTTATTCGCTTCTCGCTCGAACTGAAATTATGGATCCGCGGCTTAGGTTAGTTTTAAATTTCACACTATTTATTTGTTTTATTCATTAGTGTTTGTTGTTGTTCTCATCTATGAAGATTAGTTGTCTTGTAAAATAACATTTATTAAATAACTATTCATTATTACTGAGATTTATGGAAGAATTTCCCTCCGTTACTTCTAGGTAACGCTGGGCGGTACGAATATCAGTTCTGTTAGCTTCGATTTTCTTCCTGTCTACATACAAAGAACAGGAAATTGTTATTCAGAAGCGATGTATTTAAATTAAAATAATGTTAGACATTATATATAAGTTTTAAATGTTTCATTTCCTATTATATCTTTTCGTTTGAAATTATTTCGTTCGATTATCATATTCATTGTATTTATCATATTCCTATAGTGGCTTGACGCTTCAGGAGATTCTGAATATTTTAGAAGAGAATGAGCCTGAATACATCGATAAAATTTATATTGAGCCTCCTGAAGCAAACGTGCTTTCTGACGAGGACTCGGGAGGTGAGGACGGAGGCACCATTGACAATCTCTCCGGTCGTCAATTGCGGGCTAACGCTGAGGCTGTTCTTGATAAAAATACCAGGATTTGTGTATCCGATAATGAAGACGTGTCAGAACAGAAAGAATGCGGTTCGTATGATTCAACGATGTCACAGAGGAAGACATCCAAAAAGAATGCTACGAAAATCGAGAAAATCCGCTGCTATCACGCGCTAACGTCCCTGCTGGTATTTGACGTGCACTGAGCCTGAAAGAGCAGATTGTAGCAGCTGGACTCCATTTGCTCAAATTCTGCATGTATTAAGCGACATATTCGCAAAAAGAAATCAGACGGGACTAGGCGGGCCGCTCTTGTAGGTCAATTAAAACTCACAATAACTCTGAATTCCCTGTCGCGCTTCATCCCCTTTCAAATTACCGATAACCCATTTCCATAAAGACTGATGGTCAAACCGCTGTTATATTTGAATTCTACAGGTTTCGATGTATTCCTAATGTGCAACCTCGGGAGCCATTGCAACGCTTTTGGTACTCAAACAAATGTAGAATATTTGGCCTCCAAAGTTCATTTAAGAGTTGAAAATGAAAGCATTAGATTAACCAAATTCCAAACACTCCTGCCTTCACAAATTTGATTCACATGGCAAAATTATGCCACTCCGTGACTATTTGGTCATTTTTGATAATGCATAAGCACATTTCTACAACATTGGAATAACTTCATATTTTGTATTTTGTCCACGTTTTTGGGAATTCAGCGCACAGTGCATCGTGCTGTGCACACGATATTGGATTTCGTATTTCTGTTGTAACTAAAAACCCATCATTCTGTCAAATTTCATGTTTGTATCTCATTAAGAATTGCTGTATAATTTTCACACTCGTATGGGATGGAAATGGGGCAAAACGGCCCCTTAGTAATTGGAGTTTTTGCAGTTTTTTTATTTTATCTTCGGTCCAAATGAAATTTCTATAATGGTGCCATATTTCATGTCTGTAGTTCATTTGGAGCTGCCTCTACATGTTTTTCTCGTATGGAGCAATACTGAGGCAACATAGCTCCAAACATGGGGATTATTACAATATAGGAATTCCTTCATTAGGCATAGTTTAACAGTAAAGGCATTAAAACATAAGCCTCTGATTTCCATTAAAAGCATACCCATATGAAAGTATTAAGACTGTGGCCTAGGAAGCCTATTGTTAGACCCAGAAAAATTAACACTTTTTTGTCAGAAAAACTAAACATTTATGTTAATTCTACACGGATTTGAATTCTGTCTTCAAAAATAAGAAACTACAATTTACATCCTATCCGATAGTTTAAGTCTAGAGTTCGTATCTTTACGGAAAGTAATTTTAAAATGCAAATATAAAAACCTCTACACCAATTTACGTTTTCTTATGGGAGAAAAATGGGGCAAAAAGGGGCCAGAAAAGTCCCTCAAAATAGTAATTCCGCCAGTTTCGGATTTTTTCCTCTGGTTTTGACTAAAAACCTATAATCCTACCAAATTTCACGTATCTAGCACATATGGAAGTGCCTCAAAATTTTGTATCCTCCTATATATCTATAATATATAGACGCTTCTTACACATGATATCTATAATTTATAGACGCTTCTTACACATGATATATATATATATATATATACTAGTTAATGTGTGCTTGCATTCTGCAAGCATTAGTATCGGAAAAATAATTTTTTGACGCAAAAGTTTGAACCTCTTCACCGCCTTACGTGTTTTCCTTATTGAAAATTTTGGGGTAAAAACAACCCCTAAATTAATAATTATAAAATATTCATAGGTTTTTAACATTTGTTACGAATACCTCACATTTATGCCAAATTTCATCGATGTAGCATCTCTAGGAGTGCATTTATATAAATTTAATTTTTTAAAATTTTTGAATTTTTAACGGCCACAATACTAAACTTTAACAAAATTTTCAATGTCAATTGTCACCGGAACATTATTCCCTAACTTTCTTAAAAATTTCAGCTTTCTTTGCTCTTCGGAATGTACATAAACTTTATTCAATTTATTTAACATTTAAGAGATTATTACGGTCGAACGAATAAAAATTTAGAAATTTCTATAATCCTGTTTTCATTATATGGCAAATTCTACCAATGGAAAAAATTTCAGCTTCATAGCTCATTTAGAAATACCTAAACCATGAAAAGTTAGTAAATAGTTTATAATTTTTAACGGCCAAGAAAATACATATTGTTGCAATTTTTCCACTGATTATTTTTTTTGATTCAATTATGTATTAAATTTCAGCTCAAACTATTGTAGTTTGAACTGGAAATTTGTATGCCCTCTATATTCTAAGTAAGGTACTTCAATATATAATGATGAAGCATTTTTAAATTGTAGGATTTTTACAATTTCGAATTATTCCCTGCCTACTTTTAAAAAAATCACGTAAGCGTGTCAAATTTCAAGTTTGTAGATCATTTAGAAGTGCCATATAATTTTATTCCTCGTATGGGACAATAATGGGGCAAAACAGCCATAACGTTACGAATTTTTACAATATCGGATTTATTCCTTCTGTGGTAACTAAAAACCGATAATTATGACAAATTACAAGTTTGTATCTCATTACGAAGTGCCTTATAATGTTCACATTCGTATTGGGTAGCAATGGGGCAAAACCGCACCTAAAAATTTGAATTTCTGCTATTTTTTATTTTATCTTCGGTTACAATGAACTTTCTATAATGGTGCCATATTTCAAGTCCATAGTTCATATGGAGCTGCCTCTCATTTTTGTTCTCGTATGGAGCAATACTTGGGCAAAAGTGCTCCAAAAATGAGGATTATTACAATATAGGTTTCCTTCATTAGGCATAGATTAACATTAACAGCATTAAAATATAAGCCTATGATTCCCATTAAAACCTTACCCATATGAAAGGATAGAGCTTGTTACCAAGGAAGCCTATTGTTAGACCCAGAAAAATTACCACTTTTGCGATAAAAACTATAAATTTACGTTAATTCTTCTCGGATTTGAATTCTGTCTACAAAAATAAGAAACTACAATTTATATCCTATCCGATGGTTTAAGCCTCGAGTTCGTATCTTGATGGAAAGTAATTTAAAAATGCAAAAATAAAATCCTCTGCGCCAATTTACATGCTTTCTTATGGGCAAAAAATGGGGCAAAAAGGGGCCAAAATAGCCCTTAAAAATAGTAATTTCGACATTTTCGGATTTTTTCCTTCGGTTGTGACCTAAAACATATAATCGTACCAAATGTCAAGTTTCTGGCACATCTGGAAGTGCCTCATAATTTTGTATCCTCATATATCTATACTATATAGACGCTTCTTACACATGATATATCTATAATATATAGACGCTACTTACACATGATATATATATTATACTAGTTAATGTGTGCTTGCATTCTGCAAGCATTTTTAAATTTTAGCATTTTTAAAATTCAAATTATTCCCAATCGATGTTGTACATAATCATATAACCGTGTCAAATTAGGAGTTTGTAGCTCATTTAAAAGTGCCTTATAATTTTAATCCTCGTATGGAGCAATAATGGAGCAAAACAGCTCCAAATATTATGAATTTTTACACTCTCAGATTTTTTCCATCTGTTGTAACTAAAAACCCATAATTCTCCCAAATTTCAAGTTTGTATCTCATTAAGAAGTGCCTTATAATTATCGCATTCGTATGGGGCCGAAAAGGGCAAAACCACCCATTAAAAATTGGAATTTTTGTAATTTTATAATTTTATCTTAGGTTGCAATGAAATTTCTTTAACCGTGCCAAATTTCAAGTGTCTGGGTCCTATGCAGCTGCATCACCTTTTTTGTTCTCGAATGGGACTATAATGGAGCAAAACAGCCCTAAAAATGAGGATTATATCAATATCAGATTTTATTCATTAGGTTTAGTTTAACATTAACAGCATTAAGATATAAGCCTCTGATTCCCATTAAAACCTTACCCATATGAAAGCATTAAGCCTGTTGCTAGGAAGCCTATTGTTAGACCAAGAAAAATTGCCACTTTTTTCCGATAAAAACTATAAATTTACGCTAATTCTACTCGGATTTGAATTCTGTCTTCAAAAATAAGAAACTAAAATTTATATCCAATCCGATAGTATAAGTCCCGAACAAAATTTTTTGAATTTCTATATTCCCGTTTTCGTTATTTGGTAAATTCTACAGTTAGTAAATATTTCAGCACTGTAGTCCATATAGAAATACCTAAACCGCAAAATGTTCGCCCCTAAAAAATAGAATTTTGCAATTTTTTATTTTATTTCAGTTAGATCGAAATTTATATATTTGTGAAAAATTTTAAGTATCTAGGTTTTATGGATCTCCCTCATCATTTTTTTTCTCGTATGGGACGATACTGGGGCAAAAAATCTCCAAAAATGAGGATTATATGAATATCAGATTTCCTTCATTAGGTGTAGATTAACATTAACAGCATTATAATATAAGCCTCTGATTCCCATTAAAAGCTTACCCATATGAAAGGATAGAGCTTGTAACCAAGGAAACCTATTGTTGGACCCAGAAAAGTTAGCAATTATTTGCGATAAATACCATAAAATTAGGGGAATTCTACTCGGATTTGAATTCTGCCTTCAAAAATAAGAAACTACAATTCATATTCTATCCGATAGTTGAAGCTTAGAGTTCGTATCTTGAGGGGAAGTAATTTTAAATTGCAAATATAAAAACCTCTACACCAATTTACATGTTTTCTTATGGGAGAAAAATGGGGAAAAAAGGGGCCAAAAAAGTCCCTCAAAATAGGAATTTCAACAGTTTCGGATTTTTTCCTCTGGTTGTGACTAAAAACCTATAATCCTACCAAATTTCAAGTTTCTGGCACATCTGGAAGTGCCTCATAATTTTGTATCCTCCTATATATATATATATATATATATATATGATATATATATATATATATATATCATGTGTAAGAAGCGTCTTTATACTATAGATATATATATATATACATATATATATATATATGAGGATACAAAATTATGAGGCACTTCCAGATGTGCCAGAAACTTGAAATTTGGTAGGATTATAGGTTTTTGGTCACAACCGGAGGAAAAAATCAGAAACTGTCGAAATTACTATTTTGAAGGGCTATTTTGGCCCCCTTTTGCCCCATTTATTGCCCATAAGAAAACATGTAAATTGGTGTAGAGGTTTTTATATTTGCATTTTAAAATTACTTCCCGTCAAGATGCGAACTCGAGACTTAAACTGTCGGATAGGATATAAATTGTAGTTTCTTATTTTTGAAGACGGAATGAAAATCCGAGTAGAATTAGCGTAATTTTATAGTTTTTATCGCAAAAATTTGCTAATTTTTCTGGGTGTAACAATAGGTTTCCTTGGTAACAAGCTCTATTCTTTCATATGGGTAAGCTCTAAATGGGGATCAGAGGCTTATATTTTAATGCTGTTAATGTTAAACTACACCTAATGAAGGAAATCCGATATTGATATAATCCTCATTTTTGGGGCTGTTTTGCCCCATTATTACCCCATTCGAGAACAAAAAATGCGATGCAACTGCATAGGACCCAGAGACTTGAAATTTGGCACGGTTTAGAAATTTCATAGCAACCTAAGACGAAATTACAATATTACAAAAATTTTCATTTTTAAAGGGTGGTTTTGCCCCTTTTCGGACCCATGCGAAAACAAAAAATGCGAGGCAGCTGCATAGGACCTAGAGACTTGAAACTTGGCACGATTATAGAATTTTCATGGCAAACTAAGATAAAATTGCAAAAATTTCTATTTTTAATGTGTGGTTTTGCTCTTTTTTGGCCCCATACGAGTGTGATAATTATAAGGCACTTCTTAATGAGATACAAACTTGAAATTTGGCAGAATTATGGGTTTTTAGTTACAACAGATGGAAAAAATCTGACACTGTAATAATTCTTAATGTTAGGGGCTGTCTTACTCCATTATTGCTCCATACGAGGATAAAATTATAAGGCACTTCTAAATGAGCAACAAACTCCAAATTTGATATGGTTATATGATTATGTAAAACATCGCTTGGGAATAATTTGAATTTGTAAAAATGTTAAAATTTGAAAATGCTTGCAGAATGCAAGCACATATTAACTAGTATGATATATATATCATGTGTAAGAAGCATCTATATATTATAGATATATATATATATATCATATATATAGGAGGATACAAAATTATGAGGCACTTCCAGATGTGCTAGAAATTTGAAATTTGGTAGGACTATAGGTTTTTGGTCACAACCAAAGGAAAAAATCCAAAACTGGCAAAATTCCTATTTTGAGGGGCTATTTTGGCCCCTTTTTGCCCCATTTTTTGCCCATAAGAAAGCATGTAAATTGGTGCAGAGGTTTTTATATTTGCATTTTAAAATTACTTCTATTCATGATACAAACTCGAGACTTACACTGTCGGATAGGATATAAATTGTAGTTTCTTATTTTTGAAGACGGAATGCAAATCCGAGTAGAATAGGCGTAATTTTATAGTTTTTAAAGCAAAAAATTGCTAATTTTTCTGGGTCTAACAATAGGTTTCCTTGGTAACAAGCTCAATCCTTTCATATGGGTAAGCTTTCAATGGGAATCAGAGGCTTATATTTTAATGCTGTTAATGTCAAAATACACCTAATGAAGGAAATCCGATATTGATATGATCATCATTTTTGGGGTTGTTTTGCCCCATTATTGCCCCATTCGAGAACAAAAAAGGCGATGCAACTGCATACGAACTAGAGACATGAAATTTGGCACGGTTATAGAAATTTCATTTCAAACTAAGATAAAATTACAAAAATTCTCATTTTTAAAGGGCCGTTTTGCCCCTTTTCGGCCCCATGCGAGAACAAAAAATGCGAGGCAGCTGCATAGGACCTAGAGACTTGAAATTTGGCACGATTATAGAATTTTCATGGCAAACTAAGATAAAATTGTAAAATTGCAAAAATTCCTATTTTCAATGTGTGGTATTGCCCTTTTTCGGCCCCATACGAGTGTGATAATTATAAGGCACTTCTTAATGAGATACAAACTTGAAATTTGGCAGAATTATGGGTTTTTAGTTACAACAGATGGAAAAAATCTGACACTGTAATAATTCTTAATGTTAGGGGCTGTCTTACTCCATTATTGCTCCATTCGAGGATTAAAATTATAACGCACTTTAAATGAGCAACAAAATCCAAATTTGACATGGTTATATCATTATGTACAACATATATATTATAGATATACAAGTGAATGTGTGCTTGCATTCTGCAAGCATTTTCTCTCGTTTAATAAAAAGACTAAAAGCCGACAAAAAAGTTATAGATGCAAAAGCGCCTTGGACCTATTTCAATGCTTTCCTTTTGGGAAATAATCTCAAATTTGAGGCTACCTGGAATCGAACCGATGACACCTACGCAGGAGTTGTCAAATACTATGGAGATACACTCATGACATCTACAAACCCTGAAAATATCATTTATTTATTCCTCTTAGTTTCGTCTACATCAGTGGTCTTCAAGGTGGGTGTTTTTGGATTTTAGTGGGCGTTAAAGAACTCATCAAATGCTATTCTAATTTTTACACTGAAACATAAAATTCTATAAAAAAGCTTAATGATACGCACACATATTCTGTACAACTATTTTATGTTACAATTCGTTTGTCGTTAACTATAGTATCATATCATACTACACTAGCAACAATGTATCCATGCTGCGGTAAAATCGAAAGGCCCATGAGGGTGGGCGGAGTCTCTCGCAGAAGCAGCGAAGCGTTTAAGTTTAATTTTATCAAATATATAATATCATAAATTTTTAAACACTGTTATTACCTCTGAGACCGTATTCGGTAATCTCATCTAACGTCAATCCCACTAGTATTAGGGTTACAATACTACTACTGGGGGCGCAAAATTCTTCTTTGCCCCGGGCGCCAGAAACCCTCACTACGCCACTGGGTGGGCGGTGAACTTATTTCAAAGGACAACATATGGTAAAAGTGGGCGGTGACTCAAAAAAGGTTGAAGAGCACTGGTCTACATGAAGGAATTCATTTTTTCCATGTTTTCTTATGGGAGATATACCGGGTCATCTGGAGTCGAACCCAGGGCACTTGCGGTTAAAATGATAACGGTTCCCTATAGATCGCCTGTATATCTAACAACCCTCCATGTTTGAATTCTCTACCTTATCGGAAAGTGCCATAAATTAATTTTCAAATTTGCCGAAATGCTTTTCTTATGGGAAAAAGTGGAAATTTAGGAATTTCTGGAGTCGAACCCATGACACATAGGTATGAGATCTCAATTTTTCTGGCGGTTTCTCTATGCCATCTACAATTACTGAAAATTGCAGCTCTCCATCTATTGTAGTTTGGGCCAGACATTAGTATCCTCCTATATATATATCATTCTATAAGCACTCTTCTTACAGAGGAGGATATACGATATACGATATAGGATATACGATATAGGATATATATAGGATATAGGAGGATACTAATGTCTGGCCCAAACTACTATAGTTGGAGAGCTGGAATTTAATACACAGGTGAATAAAAAAAAATAATCGGAGGAAAAATTAAAAATTGCAACAATGTTTATTTTCTTGGCCGGTAAAAATTATAAACTATTTTACGATGATTTCATGGTTTAGGTACTTCCATATGCGCTATGAGGCTGAAATTTTTTGCACATGTAGAATTTGCCAAATAATGAAAACGGGAATATAGAAATTTGAAAATTTTTATTTGTTCGGACGTAATAAATTCTTAAATGTTTAAAAATTTGACTAATGTTTATGTACTTTCTGAAGATCCAGGAAGCTGAAAATTTTAATCGGGTTAGGAAATAATGTTATGGTGGTAAACAACATTGAAAATTTTAGAAATATTTATTGCTGTGGCTGTTAAAAATTAAACAAGTTTAAACAAGAAATTCACATAAATGCAATCTTAGAGGTGCTGCATGGATGAAATTTCACATAAATGTGGGGTATTCGTAACAAATGATAAAAACCCATAAATGTATTATAATTATAAATTTTAGGGGTTGTTTTTACCCCAATATTTTCGAAACAGAAAAACACGTAATTCGGAACCAAGATGCTAACTTATGCACTGAAAGTAAGTTTTCGGCTTTTATTTTTACTTTCAGGTGAGAGAAAATGCTTGCAGAATGCAAGCACACGTTCACTAGTATCCTATACTCTCTGTAAGAAGAGTCGATATAGAATGATACTAGTGAATGTGTGCTTGCATTCTGCAAGCATTTTCTCTCACCTTAATGTAAAGAATAAAACCCGACAATTAATTTCCTAAAGCATAATTTTGCACCTGTGCACCTAATTACGTGTATTTTTCGATAATATTGGGTAAAAACAACCCCTAAAATGTATAATTATAAACATATTATAGGTTCTCATCATCCGTTTTGAATATCTCATATATGTGCAAAATATCATCGGTGTAGCACCTCTAGAAATTCATTTATATGAACTTAATTGTATAAATTTTATGGATTTTTAACAGCCACAATAATAAACTTTTCGGAAAATTTTAATGTTGGTTAGCACTGGAGCAACAAACCCTCCCTAAGTTAAAATTTTCATCTTCCTGCACCTTCAGAAACTACATAAACATTAATCAAATTGTTAAAATTTAAGAAATGTTTACGGCTGAACGAACAAAATTTTTTGAATTTCTATATTCCCGTTTTCGTTATTTGGTATATTCTACAGTTAGAAAAAATTTCAGCACTGTAGTCCGTATAGAAATACCTAAACCGGAAAATGTTCGCCCCTAAAAAATGGAATATTTGCAATTTTTTATTTTATTTCGGATAGATCGAAATTTATATATTTGTGCAAAATTTCAAGTCTCTAGGTTATATGGATCTCCCTCATCATTTTTTTTCTCGTATGGAAAGATACTGGGGCAAAAAAGCTCCAAAAATGAGGATTATATCAATATCAGATTTCCTTCATTAGGTGTAGTTTAACATTAACAGCATTATAATATAAGCCTCTGATTCCCATTAAAAGCTTACCCATATGAAAGGATTAAGCCAGTTGCCTTTAATGTTGAACTATGCCTAATGAAGGAATTCCGATATTGTAACAATCCCTATTTTTGGAGCTGTTTTGCCCCAGTTTTGCTCCAAACGAGAACATAAATTATGAGGCAGCTCCATATGTCGTAGAGACTTGAAATTTGGCCTGGTTATAAAAATTTCATTGCAACCGAAGATAAAATAAAACACTGCGAAAATTCCCAATTTTAAGGGCGGTTTTGCCCTATATATGACCCATACCGGTGTGATAATGATACGGCAATTCCTAATGAGATACAGACATGACATTTGGCAGAATTATGGGTTTTTAGTTAAAACAGAAAGACGAAATCCAATATTGTTAAAATTCGAAATCCTCGCTACTGTTTTGCCCAATAATTGTCCTATGCGACGAGTAAAATTATAATGCACTTCTAAATGAGCTACAAAGTTGAAATTTGATACAGTTATATGATTTTTGCAAAATTCATCGGGAATAATTTTAAATTGTAAATATGAAAAAATTTAAGAATGCTTGCAGAATGCAAACACATATTAACTAGTATATATATATATATATATATATATATATATATATATCATGTGTAAGAAGCGTCTATATATTATTGATATATATATATAGTAGTTAATGTTTCTGCATGCGTTTTGTCTCATCATAAATTAAAGAATAGTGTAGACAGATTTTTTTAAATGCAAAAGTTTCCACCTCTCCGCCGATTAATGTTTTATATTATGGACAATATTGGAATAAAAACAACCCCTTAAATTTATAATTGTAAAATTTCTATTGTTTTTCATCATTTGATACGAATACCTCACATTTCTGCTTAATTTCATCGATGTAGCACCTCTAAATGTGTAGTTATATAAAATTAATTGTTAAAAAATGATGAATTTTTAAAAGACAATAATAAACTTAATTATATTTTTCAATATTATTTACAGCTGGAATAGCATTCCCTAATTTCTCAAAATATTCAGCTCCCTAGCTCTAATAAAAGTGCATAAACATTAGTAAATTTTTAAAAATATTTATGAAATTTTTACGGCCCAATAAATAAACATTTTCAAATTTTTATAATCCCGGTTTCGTTACTTGGTAAGATCTATGTTAGAAAAAATTTCAGCATTGTTGCACATTTATAAGTAACAAAATCATGAAACGTTTGTTTATATGTATATAATATTTGATTGCATTATGCAAGCATTTTCAGATATTAGCATTTATATAACTTCGAATTATTCCTAATCGATTATGTCCAAAACAATATAACCGTGTCAAATTTCAAGTTTGTATCTAATTAAGAAGTGCCTTATAATGTTCGCACTAGTATTGGGTAGAAATGGGGCAAAACCTCACCTAAAAATTTGAATTTTTGCTATTTTTTTATTTTATCTTCGGTTGCAACAACATTTCTATAATCGTGCTAAATTTCAAGTCTCTAGGTCATATGGAGCTGCCTCACCGGTTTGTTCTCCTGTTGAGCAATTCTGGGGCAAAACAGCCCCAAAAATGGGGATTATATCAGTATCGGGCAAAAAAGGGCCAAAATAGCCCCTCAAAATAGGAATTTCGCCCGTTTCGGATTTTTTCCCTCGGTTGTGACCAAAAACATATATTCCTACCAAATTTCAAGTTTCTAGCACATCTGGAAGTGCCTCATAATTTTGTATCCTCCTATATATCTATAATATATAGACGCTTCTTACATATGATATATCTATAATATATAGATGCTTCTTACACATGATATATATATATATATATATCTATAATATATTTTTCTCGGTTCACCTATGTATTAAATTCCAGCTCTCCAGCTATTGTAGTTTGGGCCAGACATTAGTATCCTCCTATATCCTATATATATACTATACATTATCATTCTATATCGACTCTTCTTACAGAGGATATACGATACAAGTGAATGTGTGCTTGCATTCTGCAAGCATTTTCTCTCATTTAATAAGAAAGACTAAAAGCCGACAAAAAAGTTATAGATGCAAAAGCGCCTTGGACCTATTTCAATGGTTTTCTTATGGGAAATAATCTCAAATTTAAGGCTACCTGGAATCGAACCGATGACACCTAGGCAGGAGTTGTCAAATACTATGGGGATATACTCATGACATCTACAAACCCTGAACATATCATCTATTTATACCTCTTAGTTTCGTCTATATGAAGGAATTCATTTTTTCCATGCTTTCTTATGGGAGATATACCGGGACGTCTGGAGTCAAACCCAGAACACTTGCGATAATAATCATAACGGTTACCTATAGATCACGTGGATATCTAACAACCCTCCCATTTTGAATTCTCTATCTTGGCGGAAAGTGCCCGAAATTAATTTTCAGTAATGCCACAATCCTTTTCTTATGGGAAAAAATCTGATGTGGCCAACACATGACTTTCTCCATATTTGGGGTATAGATATTTAAATTATTATTAGTAGCACTATAAGGCAAAATTATTATTTCGTATCGTAAAAGAAGACACGTCGTTGCCGTAAATTACGTATATTTTGAATGTTTACAGAATTCACCGCTACATGGTGTTGGCGCTGTAGGCTGGTATTAAGATAAAGCGAAATATATCCGAAATGGATGGTTCTACGAAAATTAGTTTCAAACAAAACTTGGAAGAAATATTATTCTCTACAACTTTGGTCCTTACGAAGATTACCAATAACGATGTTTTTAACGAGATATTTAACGGAAACCGAAAAACCGGTTATTTATAAATAACTCCTAAACAATAACTCCTATAGAAAATTATTCCAAATAAAAACTGTAGGAAATTACATTCTCTATAACTTTTATATAGAATTGTATATACAATAATGATGTTCTAACGAAGAAATATCGCAAAAACCGAATCGGGTTTCGAATAAACCGCAACTTCCGGTTATCCGTTATTGCCCAAAAACTAATCAGTTCTTTGTGCTCATGTTAAAGTGTTATATATGAAGTTTGGTAACGATATGGCACGTACGTTTTGAGTTAGAGCGCCCACACTAACATACACACACACAGACATCATTCCGAAAATAGTCTAAACGTGTTCTAGGGACCTCAAAACATGTACTTCTGTTGAAATCTCGAAGTCGATTTTTTTCATGAATACAATACTTTCCCATTACTACGTATGGAGAAAGTAAAAATCTGATGTGGCCAACATGACTTTCTCCATATTCTCCATATATTTAAATTATTATGAATACCATTATAAGGCAAAATTATTATTTCGTATCGTAAAAGAATACCATCGTCCTTGTTGCCGTAAATTACGTATATTTTGAATGTTTACAGAATTCACCGCTACATGGTGTTGGCGATGTTTACTGGTATTAAGATAAACTATTTTATTAACATTTCATAGTTAGGTATTTCCAAATTCGCTATCAAGGTGAAATTTTTTCCACCTGTAGAATTCGCCCAATAATGAAAACGGGAATATAGAAATTTGAAAATTTTTATTCGTTCGGCCGTAATAAATTCTCAAATGTTTAACAAATTGACTAATGTTTATGTACATTCTGGAGATCCAGGAAGCTGAAAATTTTAACAGAGTTAGGAAATAATGTCCCGGTGGTAAATGAAATCGAAAATTTTAGAATAGTTATTGCTGTGGCTGTTAGAAATTAACAAAATTTAAACAATGAACTTCATATAAATGCACTTCTAGAGGTGCTAATTTGATGAAATTTCGCATAAATGTGAGGCATTCGTAACAAATGATAAAAACCTATAAATGTTTTATAATTATCAATTTTGGGGTTGTTTTTACTCCAATATTTTCAAAACAGAAAAACAAGTAATTCAAAGCCGAGATGCGAACATATGCATTGAAAGTAATTTTTGGCTTTTATTTTTACTTTCAGGTGATAGAAAATGCTTGCAGAATGCAAGCACACATTTATTTGTATCGTATCATTCTATATCGACTCTTCTTACAGAGGATATACGATATACGATATAGGATATATATAGGAGGATACTAATGTCTGGCCCAAACTACAATAGCTGGAGAGCTGGAATTTAATACATAGGTGAACCGAGAAAAATAATCGGAGGAATAATTGTAAAATTGCAACAGTGTTTAATTTCTTGGCCGGTAAAATTATAAACAATTTTACTAACATTTCATGGTTTAGGTATTTCTAAATGCGCTATCAACCTGAAATTTTTTCTACCTGTAGAATTCGCCAAATAATGAAAACGGGAATATAGAAATTTGAAAATTTTTATTCGTTCGGACGTAATAAATTCTTAAATGTTTAAAAAATTGACTAATGTTTATATACATTCTGTGGATCCAGGAAGCTGAAAATTTTAACAGAGTTAGAAAATAATGTTCCGCTGGTAAATAATTAAAAATTTTAGAAATATTTATTGCTGTGGTTGTTAACAATTAATAAATTTTAAACAATGAAATAAAAGCACTTCTAGAGGTGCTACATTGATGATGTTTCGAATAAATGTGAGGTATTCATAACAAATGATTAAAGCCTATAAATGATTTATAATTATAAATTTTAGGTGTTTTTGTTTACCGCAATATTTTTAAAACTGAAAAACACGTAATTGGGAGCCAAGATGCAACCTTAAACGTTGAAAATTATTTTTCGGCTTTTATTTTTCCTTCAAGGTGAGAGAAAATGCTTGCAGAATGCAAGCACACATTTACTTGTATCCTATATCCTCTGTAAGAAGAGTCAATATAGAATGACTAGTTAATTGTTCTTGCATTCCGGAAGCATTTTCTCTCACCTTAAAGTAAATATAGACGCTGAAAAATAATTTTGAATGCTTACGGTTAAATCTTGGCTCCGAATTACGTGTTTTTCTTTTTTGTAAATATTGGATAAAAACAACACCTAAAATTAATAATTATAAAGCATTTATAGGTTTTTATCATTTGTTGCGAAATCTCATCAGTGTAGCACCTCTAGAAGTGCATTTATATGAATTTCATTGTTTAAAATTTATTAATTTTTAACAGCCACAACAATGTATATTTCAAAAATTTTAAATATTATATACCACGGGAAGATTGCTTCCTAACTCCGGTAAAATTTGCAACTTCCTGGGTCTTAAGAAAGTACATAAATATTAGTCAAATTTTTAAACATTTAAGAATTTAGTACGGCCTAACGAATAAAAATTTTCAAATTTCTTATTCCGGTTTTCATTGTTTGGCAAATTTTACCTCTTGAAAAAATTTCAGCTTCATAGCCCATTTAGAAGTACCTAAACCATAAAATGTTAGTAAAATAGTTTATATTTTTTTACGGCCAAGAAAATGAACATTGCTGCAATTTTGCAATTTTTCCTCCTATTATTTTTTTCTATTCACCTGTGCATTAAATTTCAGCCATCCGACTATTACAGTTTGGGCCAGACATTAGTATCCTCCTATATTCTATGTACATGCTCTATCGTATATAAGCACTCTTCTTACAGAGGAGGTTATACGATACACGATACTAGTGAACGTGTACTTGCATTCTGCAAACATTTTCTCTCACCTGAAAGAAAAAATAAAAGCCGAAAAATTACTTTCAATGCATAAGTTCGCATCTCGGTTCCGAATTACCTGTTTTTCTGTTTCGAAAATATTGGGGTAAAAAGAACCCCTAAAATTTATCATTATAATACATTTATGGGTTTTTATCATTTGTTACGAATAGCGCACATTTATGCGAAATTTCGTCCATGCAGCACCTCTCAGAGTGCATTTATATGAATTTCATTGTTTAACTTTTTTAATATTTGTCAGCCACAGCAAAAAATATTTCTACAATTTTCAATGTTATTTACCACCGGGACATTATTTCTTAAACCTGTTAAAATTTTCAGCTTCCTGGATCTACAGAATGTACATAAACATTAGTCAATTTGTTAAACATTTGAGAATTTATTACGGCCGAACGAATAAACTTTTTCAAATTTCCATAGTGCCGTTTTCATTATTTGGCTAATTCTACAGGTAGAAAATATTTCAGCTTGATAACCCATTTACAAATACCTAAACCATGAAATGTTAGTAAAATAGTTAATAATTTTTACCGGCCAAGAAAATATACATTGTCGTAATTTTCCAATAATTCCCCTGATTATTTTTCTCGGTTCACCTATGTATTAAATTCCAGCTTTCCAGCTATTGTAGTTTGGGCCAGACATCAGTATCCTCCAATATCCTATATATATCCTATATATCTTTCTATATCGACTCTTCTTACAGAGGATATAGGATACAAGTAAATGTGTGCTTGCATTCTGCAAGCATTTTTTCTCACCTTAAAGGAAAAATAAAAGCCGAAAAATAATTTGTAAAAGTTTAAGGTTGCATCTCGGCCCGAATTACGTGTTTTTCTGTTTTGAAAATATTGGGGAAAAACAACCCCTAAAATTTATAATTATAAAACATTTATAGGTTTTTATCATTTGTTACGAATACCTCACATTTATCTGAAATTTCGTCAATGTAGCACCTCTAGAAATGCATTTATATGAATTTCATTGTTTAAAGTTTATTAATTTTTAACAGCCACAGCAACAAATATTTCTAAAATCTTCAATGTTATTTACCACCGGGACATTATTTCCTAACTATGTTAAAAATTTCTGCTTCCTGGATCTACAGAAAGTACATAAACATTAGTCAATTTGTTAAACATTTGAGAATTAATTACGGCCGAACGAACAAAAATTTTCAAATTTCTATATTCCCGTTTTCATTATTTGGCGAATTCTACAGGTAAGAAAAATTTCACCTCGATAGCACATTTAGAAATACCTAAACCATGAAATGTTAGTAAAATAGTTTATAATTCTTAGCGGCCAAAATAATGAACATTGTTACAATTTTCCAATTATTCCTGTGATTGTTTTTCTTTTTTCACCTCGGTATTAAATTGCAGCACTCCAACTATAGTAGTTTGGGCCAGACGTTAGTATCCTCCTATATCCTATATCCTCCTCTGTAAGAAGAGTGCTTATAGAATGATACGATATACGATATAGGATATAGGATTTATATAGGAGGATACTAATGTCTGGCCCAAACTACAATAGCTGGAGAGCTGGAATTTAATACGTATGTGAACCGAAAAAAATTATCGAAGGAATAATTGGAAAATTGCGATAATGTTTATTTTCTTGGCCGGTAAAAATTATAAACCATTTTCTTAACATTTCATGGTTTAGGTATTTCTAAATGCGCTATCAAGCTGAAATTTTTTTTACCTGTAGAATTCACTAAACAATGAAAACGGGAGTACAGAAATTTGAAAATTGTTATTCGTTCGGCCGTAATAAATTCTCAAATGTTTAACAAATTTACTAATGTTTATGAATTTTCTGTAGATCTAGGAAGCTGAAAATTTTAACAGGGTTAGGAAGTAATGTCCCGGTGGTAAACAATATTGAATATTTTGGAAATATTTATTGCTGTGGCTGTAAAAAATTAAAAAATTTAAACAATGAAATTCATATAATTGCACTCTTAGTGGTTCTGCATGGATGTAATTTCGCATAAATGTGAGGTATTAGTAACAAATGAAAAAACCTATAAATGCATTATAATTATAAATTTTGGGGTTGTTTTTTCCCAATATTTTCGAAACAGAAAAACACGTAATTCGGAGCCGAGATGTGAACTTATGCATTTAAAGTAATTTTTCGGCTTTTATTTTTACTTTCAGGTGAGCGAAAATGCTTGCAGAATGCAAGCACACGTTCACTAGTCATTCTATATCGACTCTTCTTACAGAGGATATCGGATAAGATATATATTGGAGGATACTGATGTCTGGCCCAAACTACAATAGCTGGAAAGCTGGAATTTAATACATAGGTGAACCGAAAAAAATAATCGGAGGAATTATTCGAAAATTGCAACAATGTACATTATTTTGGCTGCTAAAAATTATAAACAATTTTACTAACATTTCATGGTTTAGGTATTTCTAAATACGCTATCAAACTGAAATTTTTTCAATCGGTAGAATTCACCAAATAATGAAAACGGGAATATAGAAATTTGAGAATTTTTATTCGTTCGGCCGTAATTAATTCTCAAGTGTTTAAAAAATTGACTAAGGTTTATGTGCTTTCTGCTGATCCAGGAAGCTGAAAATTATAACAGTGTTAGGAAATATTCTCCCGGTGGTAAATAACAATGAAAATTTTAGAAATATTTATTGCTGTGGAGTTAAAATTTAAAAAATTTAAACAATGAAATTAATATAAATGCTGTTCTAGAGGTGCTACTTTGATGAAATTTCGAATAAATGTTAGGTATTCGTAACAAATGATAAAAACCTATAAATGATGTATAATTATAAATTTTAGGGGTTGTTTTTACCCAAATATTTTCAAAAGAGAGGAACACGTTATTCGGAGCCGAGATGCTACCTTAAAATAGGAAAATTATTTTTCGGCTTTTATTTTTCTTTAAGGTGAGAGAAAATGCTTGCTGAATGCAAGCACATATTTACTTGTATCCTATATCGTATATCGTGTCATTCTATAAGCACTCTTCTTACAGAGGAGGATATAGGAAGATACTAATGTCTGGCCCAAACTACAATAGGTGGAGAGCTGCAATTTTCAGTAATTGTAGATGGCATGGAGAAACCGCCAGAAAAATTGAGATCTCATACCTAGGTGTCATGGATTCGACTACAGAAATTCCTAAATTTCCATTTTTTCCCATAAGAAAAGCATTGCGGCATATCTGAAAATTAATTTATGGCACATTCCTATAAGGTAGAGAATTCAAACTTGGAGAGTTGTTAGATACCCAGGAGATCTATAGGAAACCGTTATCATTTTAACCGCAAGTGTCCTGGGTTCGACTCCGGATGACCCGGTATATCTCCCATAAGAAAGCATGGAAAAAATGAATTCCTTCATATAGACGAAACAAAGAGGAATAAATAAATGATATTGTCAGTGTTTGTAGATGTCATGAGTATATCTCCTTTGTATTTGACAACTCCTGCGTCACTTTAACCGCAAGTGTCCTGGGTTCGACTCCGGATGACCCGGTATATCTCCCATAAGAAAGCATGGAAAAAATGAATTCCTTCATATAGACGAAACAAAGAGGAATAAATAAATGATATTTTCAGGGTTTGTAGATGTCATGAGTATATCTCCTTAGTATTTGACAACTCCTGCGTAGGGGTCACCGGTTCGATTCCAGGTAGCCTCAAATTTGAGATTATTTCCCAAAAGGAAAGCATTGAAATAGGTACAGGGCTCTTTTGCATTTAGAATTTTTTTGTCAGCTTTTAGTCTTTTTTATTAAATGACAGAAAATGCTTGCAGAATGCAAGCACACATTCACTTGTATCGTATATCCTCTGTAAGAAGAGTCGATATAGAATGATAATGTATAGTATATATATAGGATATAGGAGGATACTAATGTCTGGCCCAAACTACAATAGCTGGAGAGCTGGAATTTAATACATAGGTGAACCGAGAAAAATAATCGGAGGAATAATTGTAAAATTGCAACAGTGTTTAATTTCTTGGCCGGTAAAATTATAAACAATTTTACTAACATTTCATGGTTTAGGTATTTCTAAATGCGCTATCAACCTGAAATTTTTTCTACCTGTAGAATTCGCCAAATAATGAAAACGGGAATATAGAAATTTGAAACTTTTTATTCGTTCGGCCGTAATAAATTCTCAAATGTTTAACAAATTGACTAATGTTTATGTACTTTCTGTGGATCCTGGAAGCTGAAAATTTTAACAGGGTTAGGAAATAATGTCCCGGTGGGAAATAACATTGAAAATTTTAGAAATATTTATTGCTGTGGCTGTTAAAAATTAAAAAATTTAAACAATGAAATTCATATAAATGCACTCTTAGAGGTGCTGCATGGATGATATTTCACATAAATGTGGGGTATACGTAACAAATGATAAAAACCCATAAATGTATTATAATTATAAATTTTAGGGGTGGTTTTTACCCCAATATTTTCGAAACAGAAGAACACGTAATTCGGAGCCGAGATGCGAACTTGTGCATTGAAAGTAATTTTTAGGCTGCTATTTTTACTTTCAGGTGTGAGAAAATGCTTGCAGAATGCACACGTTCACTAGTATCCTATATATATCCTATATCGTATATCCTCCTCTGTAAGAAGAGTGCTTATAGAATGATAAGCACTCTTCTTACAGAGGAGGATATACGATATAGGATATATATAGGATATAGGAGGATACTAATGTCTGGCCCAAACTGCAATAGCTGGAGAGCTGCAATGTAATACATTGGTGAACCGAGAAAAATAATCGGAGGAATAATTGGAAAATTGAGACAATGTTTAATTATTTGGCCGGTAAAAATTATAAAAAATTTTACTAACATTTCATGGTTTAGGTATTTCTAAATGTGCTATCAAGCTGAAATTTTTTCTACCTGTAGTATTCGCCGAATAATGAAAACGGGAATATAGAAATTTGAAAATTTTTATTTGTTCGGCCGTAATAAATTCTCAAATGTTTAACAAATAGACTAATGGTCATGCACTTTCTCTTGATCCAGAATGCTTAAAATTTTAACAGAATTAGGAAATAATGTTCCGGTGATAAATAACATTGAAAATTCTAGAAATACTTATTGTTGAGGCTGTTAATAATTCATAAAATTTAAACAATGAAATTCATATAAATGCACTTCCAGAAGTGCTACATTGATGAAATTTCGAATATCATTCTATAAGCACTCTTCTTACAGAGGAGGATATACGATATAGGATACAAGTAAATGTGTGCTTGCATTCTGCAAGCATTTTCTCTCACCTTAAAGGAAAAATAAAAGCCGAAAAATAATTTTCGACGTTTAAGGTTGCATCTCGGCCCGAATTACGTGTTTTTCTGTTTTGAAAATATTGCGGTAAAAACAACCCCTAAAATTTATAATTATAAAACATTTATAGGTTTTTATCATTTGTTACGAATACCTCACATTTATGTGAAATTTCGTCAATGTAGCACCTCTAGAAATGCATTTATATGAATTTCATTGTTTAAAGTTTATTAATTTTTAACTGCCACAGCAACAAATATTTCTAAAATCTTCAATGTTATTTACCACCGGGACATTATTTCCTACCTATGTTAAAATTTTCAGCTTCCTGGATCTACAGAAAGTACATAAACATTAGTCAATTTTTAAGCATTTGAGAATTTATTACGGCCGAACGAATAAAGATTTTCAAATTTCTATATTCTAGTTTTCATTATTTCGCGAATTCTACAGGTAGAAAAAATTACAGACTGATAGCGCAGTTAGAAATACCTAAAACATGAAATGTTAGTAAAATAGTTTATAATTTTTATCGGCCAAGAAATTAAACATTGTCGCAATTTTCCAATTATTCTTCTGATTATTTTTCTCGGATCACCTATGTATTAAATTCCAGCTCTCCAGCTATTGTAGTTTGGGCCAGACATTAGTATCCTCCTATATCCTATATATATCCTATCATTCTATATCGACTCTTCTTACAGAGGATATAGGATAATGGAGAGGTCGACATCCAAGAAGGTGATGCTGGAGGAGGAGGAGTGGTGGGTGAAGGAGAGCGTAGGTTGGGAAGAGAGGTGCTGTAAGAAGGATTGGAGTGAGTCGGGTCCATATGTCCATAGAAGGAAAAAGTCGTCGATATACCTCAGCCACAGGAGTGGTCTGGGGTGTATGTATATATATATATATATATATATATATGATACTATTTAGTATGTGCTTGCATTCTGCAAGCATTTTTAAATTTAGAATTACAGTAAAACCTCACATAGCGCGAATTCACAAGACGCGGTTTACATTTCACTACCAAACCTCACAAGTCAAAGCTAAAGTCATTCTTCAAATTTCCCGTATCCTACAAATGATGAAACTTCAAATTAAAGCATTTTAAAGAAAAAACACTGACAAAGTGATTCATGTAATCATTTTAGAGAAATGTTACGTCAAGAGGTTCGTATGCATGCTTCTCAATACCTTATGGCCGAATTTGTTACACTTTCACTTGAAGTTGCATCAATGTTACTTCTTCCCCTGCCGTTTTGTCTACCAATGTTGAGTTACAATCTCGATCCATCGCATGGCACTCAATAATTTCCAAGCTGAAAGAATTTTGGGGAGTAACCCGGTAGTAACCTCGTGTTCGTATTGTTCGTTCAAACAGCAGGCTCTGTGTGTCTTATTGTAAGTGGTTGTCTTAACCTTGCCTCCCCTGTGATTTAAAATATTATTCTTATCCTTAATATTTATCTTTCTTATTGAAAATGGAATGTAAACAAAAAATAGTGATTTTTCAACCGAGAAGAAAAAAGTTCAGCGCACAAATTTTAGATAAACTTAAATCAGGACACGGAAGCACAGTGCTAGGGCGGGATTATGGGGTGAATGAGTCACTATTTGTACCATACGAAATAATGAAGAAAAAATGAGAGCCAGTGTTGCTGCAGCAACTTCTGCAGGTGAAAAATTAAAAGAATGGCAAAACGAAATGTGCACTTAAGCACTGGAAAAATTACTATGCGTGTGGATTGAAGAGGGCACCATTGAGTGATAAAGCATTGCGTCTTTATAAAACAGTAAGTGAACATAATGCTGAATCATCCACTAACGTTCCCTTTAGTGCAAGTGCAGGTTGGTTTGAGAAATTCACAAAACGCTTCAACTATCACAACGTAAAATTAGTGGGCGAATCCGTCTCTGTTGATCACCAGGCGGCCGAAAATTTCATACCAGAATTTACTAGGTTAGGTAATCAAAGAAAAGGGTTATAAGCCGCAACAATTTTTTTACGCGGACGAAACCGCCCTATTTTGGAAGCGAATGCCAGAGAGAACGTACTTTTCGAAGGAGGAGCGAACAGCACCCGGATTAAAGGCTTCTAAGGATTGTCTTACGCTATTGTTGTGTTCAAATTCTTTTTGAGCTGACAACAGCTGATTGGATTATGGCCATAAGGTTTGACTTTATGGTTTATTTTTTCTTAATTCTACATCGAGAAATACGGCTGCGTGAATTACGTACATATGTTTGACGATTTTACGGGTCAAATCCTTCAAAAAACGGGACTGTTAAAAATTTTACGGGACTTTTTTAACCTTACGGTTCCAGTTCCTCAGAAGATGTTAGCGCCCAACTGTCGGACTAACGAATGTAACTCGATTTCTCAGGATAAGATAATCTACAATGTTACATTTGCCTCAAATGTCATAATATTTTCCTCAAAATAAGAGAAAGCATGAAGGAAATCGATTGGATCGCCAAAGAATATAGTTTTTTCAGGAAAACATTTTCACTTGTTGCTCTCCCTCCCTCTCAGGATGTTATAATGCTCATGCGACAATGTATGAATCTTCAATGACGTTACAACAATGTATCGCATATATGTTCTCGATGGCTTGTGAAATCTAACGTGGAGTCCGAGGTGATCTTATTGTCTTCATGGTATGTATGCATACAAAAAGATTCATTTTTACGAAATATAGAGGAAGGAAATTTAGGAAAAATCGTAATGTGAGAACAAATTCAAGACTTCTTTTTCACGCCATGTATTTGTTTTCTGAAATAGATACTGATTGAGTATCGATGGAATTTTCCACTGAACATATCAGAAGTCAATATATTTCTTATAATAAAAAAAATACGGCACAAAGTGCGTCCCGTATTGATTTCACACGGGATACGGGACAATTGAGGAAAAATTGGCTGAAAAACGGGACATGTGGTCATCCTATAAGAACCTAACTCCTTATTTCCTATTAATTTAATGCTTCATATAACGCGATTTCAAGGAACGAAACTACCGCGTTATGTGGGGTTTTACTATATTCTCAATCGATTTTCTACAAAATCATATAACCGTGTCAGATTTCAAGTTTGCAGCTCATTTAGAAGTGCCTTATAATTTAATCCTCGTATGGGGCAATAATGGGTTAAAACAGCCCCTAAGATTTCGAATTTTTACAATATCAGATTTCTTCCTTCTGTTGTGACAAAAAACCCATAATTCTGCCCAATTTCAAGTTAGTATCTCATTAGGTGGGTATACACGATGCGATTTATCGGCCGATTTGAGCGATTTATCGTTTCAATTTGAAAAATCGTTAGAAAAATCTGATAGTTAGTATGTTATGGTTCAAGAACGATATATCTGCCGATATTTTATCACCGATAAATCTGATCAATTTATCGACGGGTAGATATAAACGAAGAGTTAGTTGCCAACGATATATCGCTCCGTTCAGGTTGGCCAGGTTGGTTGGGAAATTCCAGACGACCAGCGATCAACGAATTATCGGTCAAACTCAGCGATAAATCTGTACAATGGCAACAAACGAAGCGAAAAAAGTTCAAATTAAAATATCTGCCGATTTATCGTTAGACTAAAAATTAGACGTTAGTATCCTGGTAACGATAAATCGTATAGATTTATTGCTCGCGAGAAATCTGCCCGAATTATCGAACGATGAGATCGGTCGATAAATCGCACCGTGTATACGCACCTATTAAGAAGTGACTCATAATTTTCACACTCTTATGGGGCGGAAATGGGGCAGAAGCACCCATAAAAATTGAAATATATGCTATATTTTATTTTAACTTCCGTTGCAACGAAATTTCTATAATCGTGCCAAATTTCTAGCTTCTACGTAATATGCAGCTGCCTCATCATTTTTAATAACTTTTATATTAACCCCACTCGATACATATATATATATACATCTATATGTATATATATTATAAAGACGCTTCTTACACATGGTACACACACACACGCACACGCACACGCGCACGCGCGCACACACACACATAAATATATATATATATCATATATATATATATATCCCTTCCAACTGCCTCAGTTCACTGCCTCAAAGTCGGCGGAAGGGTGTAAACGGAGGCTAAAGGGCGAAGAACAGTGGTGTCCTCGGACACCGGTAGGTTCAACCATGCTGTGAAGTCTTTCTGCAATATCTCCGGCCAAAGTGAAAGAGGTACTCACCAACCCGCTCTGGGCCAGCGTGGTGTTTTAAGGCCCACAATCCCCCCATGACATGTACACCCATAAAAAACGACCCTCATTCTCCGGAGGCTGGATTGCCTCTGACCGTGGCAGTGGTCAGGAACAAGGCAGGAAGGCAGAGGGTGCTAAGAATCCCCAGAGGTTAAATGCCCACTGCCACTCTTTCTCATCCTTACCCAATTCCTTTAACCTCAACCTAACTACCTTTAACTGCCGGACTTTGTCCAGTGAAGATAAACTTCAAGAGCTCCAAGAACAACTGGAGAAGATCAAGTGGGACATTTTAGGGCTTAGTGAGGTGAGAAGAATAGGTGAAGGCCTATTGGAGTTGAAGAGTGGACATATTTTTTATTACAGGGGAACTGACACAGGAAGAACAGGAGGTGTTGGGTTCATCATCAACAAAAAATTGAAGAATAATATCGTGGAAATGGAAAGTTCATCCGAGCGGGCAGCTAGACCAGTGCTTCAAATAAATAAAAGATATCAACTTCAAATAGTCCAAGTTTATGCGCCAACGTCATCATACTCGGATGAGGAAGTGGAAGATTTCTACCAAGAAGTTGGAGAACTGCACGACAATGGAAGCTGCCATCTAAAAGTGGTCATGGGTGATTTCAATGCCAAGGTAGGAGAACAAAAGGAAGACGACAGCGCAGTTGGAATATCGGGCTATGGAGACAGAAATGAACGAGGGGACCGACTTGTAGACTTTGCTGAATGTACTAATCTGTATATAATGAACACTTTCTTCAAAAAGAATCCCAATACAAAATGGACGTGGAAAGGACCCAATGGTACCAAAAACGAAATTGAGTACATACTAGTCAATAAGAAGCAATTCACTGAAGACTGTTTCGTCCTCAACAAGTTTAAAACTGGAAGCGACCATCGCTTGGTAAGATGCAGAATAAAATTCAACTCAAAGTTAGAAAGACAGAAGTTTTAAAGAAGCCTAAGTCTATTATCAACACGCAGGTGCTAAAAGAACGAAAAGAAGAATTTCAGCTCCAACTGAAAAATCGATTCAATGCACTGGAAAACCAAGAAGTTGAATCCCAATTTATAGAGATACTCAAGGAAACCGCTGAAGAAATACGAGGAACAGTTAAAATAAAGCCAGAGAAAAATTTGACTGGAAAAACAAGACTGCTGATGGAAAAAAGAAGGAAAATGTTAATTACTAATGATCCTAAAGAAATGATCCATTTTGCAGAACTAAACAAAACTATAAGGAAGTGCATCAAGGAAGATGTGAAAAAATATAATTATGAGCTAATCGAGAAAGCCATAGAAAACAATCGAAGTTACAAGAAAATGAAGCAACATCTATCGATCGGAAAGAGACAGCTGGTGGCCCTGATGCTAGAAGACGGCTCCATAACCCATAGTAGGAAACTAATCCTGAAACGGGTACAAGAATTTTACACCAAGCTGTATGAGGTTCCTCTAGGAAATGATGAAGTAAATGATGATGGAAACATGCCCACCGAAGAGGTCCCAGGTATCCTTCTGGAAGAGGTGAGACACGCAATCAGAAGTATGAAGAATGGAAAAGCATCTGGAATGGATGGTATCACAGCGGAAGTATTCAAAGCAATGGGTAATCATACGGAAACAACTCTCGCTAAGATTTTTAATTCCTGTCTGAGGAAGAAAAAGATACCAGAAACATGGAACCACGCATGTATTATCCTTCTGCACAAGAAAGGATCCAAAGAAGACTTGAATAACTACAGACCGATCAGCCTACTCCCAACAGTCTACAAAATATTCACCAAAATACTCACTATGCGCCTTCAAAACCATCTTGATTCTGCCCAACCCTGAGAGCAAGCTGGATTTCGCAGTGGGTATAGCACGATGGACCACATCCAAGTCGTGAGAGAGGTAATCAGTCGGACCAACGAGTATGAATTACCTCTATGTATGTGCTTTATCGACTACGAGAAAGCATTCGACTCTGTCCGAACTTCGTCGGTGTTACGTGCACTAAAGAAACAAGGAGTAGAAGAAACGTACATAAACTTGATCAAGAATATCTACGAAAATGCGACAGCATCTGTCCAGCTGCATGAAGAGACGAGTGCCTTTAAGGCCGAAAAGGGAGTGAGACAAGGAGATACTATGTCCTCTAAGTTATTTACAGCAGCTCTAGAGGAAGTATTCAAAATGCTAGACTGGGAGGAAAAAGGCATAAAGGTAAATGGAGAATATCTGAGTCACCTGCGCTTTGCATATGATATCATACTGTTCGCAGGAAGCCCAGAAGAGCTCCTTAGAAGAACTGAAGAGCTTGAGCAAGCAAGCCGAGAAGCTGGACTTAAGATGAATCTTAATAAAACAAAGGTTATGTACAACTCCTTCACAAATTCTGAGAAGATACATATCAACGGAGCGGAACTCGGAAAAGTAACCAGCTATGTTTACTTAGGTCAACTCATCACTACTGATGGTTCGCTTCTTGGAGAAATCAACCGGAGAGTGAAGATGGCATGGAGTGCTTTTGGCAAGAATGCGAACATCTTTAAATCAAATATTCCAGTCTTCCTAAAAAGGAGACTGTATGACCAATGTGTTCTGCCTGTTCTGACATATGGTTGTGAAACATGGACCATGAATGCCAGAATGATACAGCGCCTGCAAACGACACAGAGGGGCATGGAGAGATGCATGTTAGGGATCACCCGAAGAGACCGAAGAGACCGAAGAGACCGCAAGGGTAAGAAAGAAGACGGGAGTTTGTGACGTGATTATAAGAGTGAAGGTGTTAAAATGGCAGTGGGCGGGCCACATTGCTAGAAGAAATGACCAGCGTTGGACGTCCAGTGTCATCGAATGGATCCCAAGAAACATCAAGAGACCAAAAAGAAGACCGAAAGACAGGTGGGACAGAGAGCTTGTTAAGTTCTTGGGGCAAACTTGGAGGAGGGAGGCAGCTGACAGGGAAAACTAGAAGAGTCTGGGGGAGGCCTTCGTCCGTCAGTGGACTGAAAAAGGCTGATGATGATGATATATATATATATATATATATATATATATATATATATATATATATATATATATATATATATATATATATTAGTAGACAGTGCTTGCATTCTGCAAGCATTTTTAATGTTCAGCATTTTTACAATTTCGAATTTTTTCCAGTCGAATGTGTCCAAAATCAAGTAACCGTGCCAAATTTCAGCTCTATAGCTCATTTAGAAGTGCCACATAATTTTATTACTCATATGGGGCAAAACGGCCCCTAAGATTTTGAATTTTTACTATATCAGATATTTTTCCATGTGTTGTAACAAAAAACACACAATTCTGCCAAATTTCTAGTTTGTATCTCATTAAGAAGTGCCTTATAATGTTCACACGTATTGGGTAGAAATGGGGCAAAACCGAACGTAAAAATTCGAATTTTTACTATTTTTTTATTTTATCTTCGGTTGCAATGAAATTTCTATAATCGTGCCAAATTTCAAGTCTGTAGGTCATGTGTATCTGCCTCACAGTTTTTGTTCTCGTGTTGAGCAATACTGGGGCAAAAAAGCTCCAAAAAAGGAATTACATAAATATCGGATTTCCTCCATTAGGCACAGTTTAACATTAATGGCATTGAAATATAAGCCTCTGATTCCCATTAAAAGCTTACCCATATGAAACGATTAAGCCAGTTTCCTAGGAAGCCTGTTGTTAGACCCAGAAAAATTACCACTTTTTTGGGATAAAATCTATAAATTTACGCTAATTCTACTCGGATTTGAATTCTGTCTTCAAAAATAAGAAACTACAATTTATATCCTATCCGACAGTTTGTCTTGAGTTCGTCCCTTCAAATTTTAGGATTTTTTCCTATATATTATAAATATATTATATGTGCGTGTGTGTGTGTGTTTGCGTGCGTGCATGTGCGTGCGTGTGTTCTATTCATTTGCGAAATAAAGTCATATCTGATTACCTAGTACATGTATGCTCCTTCACTGACGCAATCGCATTCAACTTTCCACTTTCACTCTCGTTCTTTCTCTTTGCAGCACCAGCGACGACTGCGAGTACTTTGACGGCCATGATGGCCTTCAGGTCGATTCCGAAGATCGCGAATTCCTTCGAGTCTCGTGCACTGTGTCTCACGGCGGTAAAGAGCACAAGTTCACGGACTTCCACGCATTTCCAGTTCCCAAGATGGAGGTTGAGAGGAGGTGCGAGGATAAGAGCTCCGAGTTGAATGGGTGAGGAGATACCAGCGTCTATGGCGCACCAGGGTCCTATTTGGCTGGATCACAATATAATCAATACATACATACATACATATATACATACATATATATTTATATATATATATATATATATATACACGATGTATGTATGACATATAGAAATACACGGCCAACCGTTAAATGTTATGCGAGCCTTATTGTGGCTGACACCCACAAAAGCTAAAGTACAAATGATTCGGTTTTGGCGGGGAAATATGGGCACTACTGGGTTATCCCGAGCCCCTTTTGAAAAATAATTTTATGACATATTTCATTACATTTTAATAATTTATTCATTCTAAACAACTCTCAACATTATATAAAAGATAATGACTTGGTTGACATTGTTATAATGCACTGTTATAATTTGCCAAATAATAAGGCTTTGCTAACCCATGACTGATTGGCCGGTCTATACATTTAGAAACCCAATCACAGGACAATGGGGAGGGATACTTTGGTTCCGGGCGAGGCGAAGGGCGCGGTAGTGCCCGGAGACGACTGCCCATTAAAACAAAGCAAGCCGAAGGCTCGTCAATATATCCTTTCAATTTTATATCCTCTTGACTGTTGACATTGAGAGGATGTATTGACGAGCCTTCTGCTCGTTTTGTTTTAATGAGTAGTCGTCTCCGGGCGCTGCCGCGCCCTTCGCCGTGCCCGGAACCAAGGTATCCCTCCCCGTTGTCTGGTGATTGGGTTTGTAAATGTCGAGACCGGCCAGTCAGTTTCTCTCAATGGGGTCCGAGATAACCCAGTAGTACCGAAATATGTTTAATCAGGCCTAGACGCGTTCCAACACCCGAGAGTTGTTGAATATTTGATTTTTCTGTTGTTCTTGTTACCTGTTGGAAAAATTGTATTAATTCTGCACAATCCGTAAACGCGTCTGCATAACTTTCTGCTTTCTGGTGCGTTATTGAGGAATGGACCAATGAACTTCGTCATAATTACTGCTAGGCTAATAAAAGTAACTTTTCGAACAATAATATTTTCCTCATAAAAATTCATTCTTAATCTCATGAAACATATATAACACTTATATATATATATATATATATATATATATATATATAATCATATTTGCTTGTAACAATCCGTTCCGATCCTATTGCATTCAAATGTAACGATAATTGCATTTCCTATTATATATATCACTTTCGCCAAATCCAGCTATATTTCTTGTGTAATTATGCCTATGAAATGTTTACTTTTATGTCTTGTAAGCAAGAAACCCATGAAGAAGCAACGTACATTTGTCCATGGTTGAACACTGACTGGTAAATGTACACCAGATACGTGAGCCTATTTACGTTAATAAACATTATAATGTAGAATATAATTATTTTACTTACAAAAAATGTAAGATTCCAATATTCAATAAACGAAAGAAGGTTCAATTACTTTCATCAATAAACGTTTCCTGAATAATACTCAGTATCGATTTACGTTGCTATCCCTAAACATCGATCGTTACGTTGCTTAAACAAAAGTGCGAATCGAATAACGCTAAACTTTCGACTATTTGTGAGCATCATTGAAGCTAATTGAATCGGAGGTAACAGTGACGGCCGCCTTGGCAACGGTCGGAAATAGTACGAAAAATCCATAAAATTTAGAAACAAATAGCGGATTTCTGAATACTTCGACCGTGTAACATGTAAACTTCGCAGGAATAAGATAGTATAGCGTTTTATTAGTCGAATCAAGCAAAAACGAAAAAAATTGGTCCATATTTACCTATTTTAATGCTTGAAGGAAGAATACCTTGCAAGTCAAGAAATGGATTCATACGTGTTATCTTATAGAAAAAAGTTAATCCCCTATATTGGCAGAACTGATTAATCCTGGTTGACCAAACCTTGACCATTCACTAAATTAGGATGTAAGGAAAAATCGTACCAAATTTGGTTATTTCAGCTTTTATCGTTTAGGAGGGGTTCCATGAACAAACACACAAACACACGCTTCAATATATATATATATATATATATATATATATAATATATATATATACATATATATAATATATACATATATCGGATCTCCGGGCGGGGACTTCCTTGAGGAAAGCATTTGTCGAGGTAACTTACGCTTAGGTACTTAGAATGTAAAAAACATGAGGAAGGCAGGAAAGCTAGAGAACCTGAAAGAAGAAATTAGAAGAAATAGTATTGATATCATAGGGCTGAGCGAAGCTAGAACAGTGCGACTCGGAAGAATTCACGGTAGTATACTCAGGAGGAAATAGTGGGGCAAGGGGAGTAGCTCTGGTACTTAGGAAAGATATGATGAAGAGCGTGACAAAAATAATAGCAACGAACGATAAGTTGATGGCAATAAAGCTAAAAGCAGTCCCAGTGGGCATGTGTGATAATCCAGGTATATATGCCAACGTCCACTCATGAAGAAGAAGAAATTGAAGAGATGTATGAACAAATTAACGAGATTTACGAAGAAGAAGGAAGAGGAAAGGTAAACTGCATATTAATGGGAGATTGGAACAGCATAGTTGGTGAAGGACAAGAAGACAATGTTGTCCGTCAATACGGACTTGGGAAAAGAAACCGAGGAGGAGAAAAACTGGTAGAATTCAGTGTTAATAACGACCTAGTAGTGACTAATACATGGTTCAGAAAACATAAACGAAGACTGTACACATGGAAAAGTCCAGGAGATAGAATGAGATGCCAAATAGATTACATCCTAGTAAAACAAAGATTCAGGAACAGCATAAAAAATGCTAAAACATTACCAGGAGCAGACATTGATACAGGTCACATCCTTCTAATAGTCGATGTAACTACAAAGCTGAAACAAATAAGGAAAACGAGAAGAGATAGACAGACTTGGGACCTAGAAAAACTGAAAGAAAAGAAAGATGCCTTCAGCACGAAGTTGCAAGATCGCCTTAGAATTTTGGAAAACAAACCGTTGAATTTCAATTTGAGAACCACTGGGCTAGAAACTATGTACTTTGAATCGTCTTGAGAACAAAACGCGGTGATTCTATCGCTTTTATATTTATGGAATCGATTCTTTAAGATCCTATCACGCCTCCTCAAAGATGGTGGTGTAGTTCAGCAATATGTACTAAATTTAAACGATACATTCCGAGCGATTTATGGTTTTAGCGGTTTGACAATATTAAATAAAAATATAATTTTTCTTTAAAAGATAACTTATTCAGTTCGTATTACCACTGATCTTGCATTGAGTATGCGAGTGCTGGTCAGAGCTGAAAGTTCCGGATCCGGAACAAGGAACGGATCCAAAATCGTACCGGTTCCGGCTCCAGGAAAATTGTGCCGGATCCGGAACCCGAACCTTACCAATTTTGGTTCCGGAACGATTTCGGAATGGTTCCCTTATAAAATGAATAAATTAATATTAATATTTTTACTTTTTTATTTAAAACAAACCTTTTCATCTCTACTATTCTATTCTTTTCTATTCTATTTTTATGGAAAATAGAAAATGTATACTTTCTCTGATTCTTCCTTGTTAAGTTGGATATAGTGCTTTGGTATCAATCCATCTACATTTGATTTCCATATTTTGCATAATAGATTCTTGTAAAAAGCTGTTCAAATATCATTTAAAGCAGGATACAACAAGTAACATTGAATTATATTACTCGAATACATTGTAAAATCACAATTTCCAATCAGTTTTATCATCTTTCTTTGCATACTCATAAAAATATATATTCTCTAAAATGAAATTGTAGGCTTCGAAGATTAGTCGTTTCTTGATATTTTAATCAAAAGGAAGAAACGCATTTGAAGAATATTATTCAGAAGTTGAATTTGTTGTGTAATTGATCATAGATGTTATTTTAAGACGATGATTCAAGAAACGCTTTATGGATTTGAAGACGAAGATACATATCCAACGTCTTGATGCTGTCGATAAGATAAAACTATATCTCAATCATCCGCCAAATGAAATTTTCTCATACAATGTTTGTATTCATCGCGTAAAGAACCAAAAAGGTCAGCCATGAATCGTTTAATGAACTGCAAGCTTGGGCAGAGGGCGGAAATTTTTGTCTAACTTCTAGGTGGCAAACTGTCTGAAGGCAACCGTGGCTGTAAATAATGCATAGTGTAACTAATTAGCTAATAAATGTTAAAGTTGGGGAAAAAAGAGAAGGGTTGGTTAAATCCATGTGATACACACCCTATCCAGTCGAAATAACGTACAGTCGATCTAGCTATTGAAAATATTTTATCTTTGTAAGGATTGGAAAAAAAATCGGTACAACATGCATTGTACAAAGTTTCTCATATATTAATGCGTCGTTTAGTTATCTTTAGAAAATGAAAATCGTATGAGCCGGTTTTTAGAAAATCCAATTTTTGTTCAAGTTGCCCAAGAATAAACTAGCCTTATATTCATTCACTGAGAAAAATAAAATGTGTATTACTATTGTAGATGTAAACTCAAGTAACTGTACGAAATTTATCAAAATCGTTAGAGCCGTTTTTGAGTAAATTGAATTATTGTTAAAGTTGCCTAAAGTAAACCAGCCGTATACTCATTCACTGAGAAATATAAAATATGTAGTATTATTTCAGCAATATACTAAAGTAATGGTACGATATTTTATCAAAATCGTTCTAGCCGTTTTTGAGAAATGAAATTATTGTTAAGTTGCCTAGAATAAACTAGCCTTATATTCATTTTTTGTGAAATATGAACTATACATTATTATTGAAGACGTAAACTCAAGTAACTGTACGAAATTTGATCAAAATCGCTATAGCAGTTTTTGAGAAAATCATATGGTTGTTAAAATGCGTATAATAAACTTCCCTTAATTATTGAGCAATGTCAAACATTTCTTCATATACTCTGCTCTGTATGATAAAATGCCTAATTACGACATTTAATTCATTTTCGCTCTACCGTTTAGGCTCCAGAGCCAGTAACAGACAGACAGACAGACGGCATTGCGAAAACCACTTTTTCGGATTCAGCGACACTTAAAATGTACATTTCCGTAAAAATCTCGAGGTCGAATTTCTTCGCGGTAACAACAACAAGAAAGTGAAAAGCACACACTTTCTATCTAGGCCCAAAGACTACTATGTAAGTATTACTCGCCCTTGTTTCAGACCGAGCAACCGCGCCGCTAATCGCTGAGGTAGAGGAAAGGTTTCCCCTACACCCTCACCCCCCGCTCTCTCGCTACCCTTGAGGGCAATGGTTTTTTCCCATCTATTTCACCTCATGAGCCATCGTTTTGTCTCTAGTAAGATAAAATCCATCTATCAATGGCCAGAAGAGATGGGCGTAGGTAAATTGCGGACCAAGCCGAGGGGATCGAGAAAGGGTAAATGTAAATTGCGCTCCAACCATTCTTGAGAACCCATATGTAATTTGTGGACTACGGAAAGATTCCCTTCCCACTTTTTCCAGACTTAGGACAGGCAGATTTCCTACGAAATTTGGTGTTCATACAAGACGTAATCTTATTATATGTCTTCAGTATTGCACTAGCATCGCTTCCTTGTAATTGAGGCATATGAAGCATATTTTACTAATCCAGTTCGGTACTTTTCCGTAAAACGCCACCACGCCCCTCAATCGAGTCACACATTCAATCCTTATATATGTTTGAGTTTGACATTTGTTAATTGAAGATATTCGGGTGGATATGGTATGAACTAGTACCACAGTGTAACGGAGTCACATACTTAGGATTTCCTTGGATTTTCCGGTTTTAGTGCGAGTCTGACAAGTGAGTGTGCTGTGTTGCCAAGTGTTTACGCACCTTCCGGAGAGAGTGCACTCAAGCAGTTTCCCTTAGCATACCAGTGTAATAGATACGGCAACAGGAGACACTGCCTCACCCACTAGCAGCGGAGTTCACCTCCTCCCACCCTTTTCCTAATATTTGCTCTGGTTAGTCCGCAATTTACAAGTTCCCTTTTCCCACCAACTTCCCTCAAGGGGATTAAGGTATCTTTTAAGTCCACATTTTGCCAACACTGCAGCGATTTTCCCCGCACCTTCGCACTTAGCGAAGCACTTTCGTCTCAAAAAGGGAATACGAACGACTTCTAACAAGCAAAGCCAAACGATTTCAGATGCCGCACGAGTCCCCCTCGCGATTTTTATTACTCCATTCAAGTTGCCGCGAAGGCACTCGGAAAATCGTATTCTGACGACGAATTCAGAGTATTGGTATTGGAAGGGCTGAATCCTATTTCGCAGTCCACGTTGACCTTCGCTTCCCCCCCCCAGACGCTTGTTCAGCTGGAGGGATTGATGACTCATGCAGCGAAGGGTCTCATGAATCGCCTCGAATATTCCGCGGCCCAAGTGCCGTTAAACTTAGCGAATTCACTTCCTTCTCCCAATTCACAGTCAGTTGCACTCCCCACTGTAACAATTTGTTCTTTTTGTAATAATCGCGGACATTCTTTCCGCGACTGTCGGCGAAGAGCTAGAGAAAATCGCTCCGCGAGATCCGCGAGAAACCGCCCAGCCATTTCGTTTTCGAATGTCAATGACCAACTTGACATGCCTTTTGTAAATTGCGATGTTCATTCCGCAAAAATTCCAGCTTTACTAGATACCGGCTCCTCCTTGTCGATGCTTGATATTAATACTTGGCGTAAAATTCCCCGCCCGGGACGAACTCAACAGTGTAAAATTACGTGTCGGAATATCACTGCAGTTCGGATTATTCTGACACGATACGTTACATTGAGGGTCCGTCTTCAAAACTTATCTTGGAGACATACATTCTATTTGTCCGAATTGCCTATCCCAATAACCACAAATCCTTTCGCTGGAAGAATACCAGACCTACCCTTTTTCTCCCGCTTACCGAGTCTTGGAAATCTCAAATCTGTTTTAAATATGGCTTTTCCGAAAACTAGCTTTCCTTACTCCTTCGCGATCTCCCACCTACGTTAACGTTCATATTCATTTCTAAATAGTACCAAATACAAATACAGAAACAATTTCTCCAAATAATGAAAGAATTATTGACATCTACTTCTTTATTGGATTTTAAAATATCTTAAAATGAAAATGCCAATTCGGAACTTTGGCGTAGCAATGCATAAATAATTGAGTTTTGTTTTCTTATTATCAGAATAAATATCAAATCTAATTTGGTTTGTAAATGGACAAAAATATAGGAATTCTTGATTGATCATTAAGGTAACGGGACAGAGTATTGTATTATAATCATATGTGCGGCGAGTTTTATAATTTTTCTTCAAGCAAATATTAAATGACTAGCATAATTGCCCGTCAATATGACGGGATATCTCTAATTAATCTTAAAATAGTTGCCTCCCTCCCCCTCTTTCTCTCTCCCTCTCTCTCCTCCTCCCTCCCCCTCCCACTCTCTCCTTCCCTTCTCCCTCTCAATTTCACCCGCAATAAAGTCATTTGTCTGTCTCTCTCTCTCTCTCCCTCCCTTCTTCCCCTCACTCCCCCTCCCTCTCTCCACCCCTTCCCCCTCATTCCTTCTCTCCTCCTCCCTCCCTCCCCCACCCTTCCACCCTCTCCTTCCCTTGTTCCCCTCTCTCCCTCTCCCACCCTCTATCTCCCTCCCCCTCCTCATTTCTCCCCCTCCCCTCTCTCTTCTCCCCCTCTATCCCCCTCCCCCTCTACTTCCCACTCTCCCCCTCCCTCTCGTTTCCCCTATACCTCTCTCGCCCTCCCCCTCTCTCTCTCGTATTAAAAGCATACAAAGCACGCTTACACCCATAAGGATTGATACAACAATAGGATTGTGAGGTCTAACAATGGAATTGGTAGCCAAGAAATTATTCCGTTAAAATGGCAATATTTCCCAAAATATGTGAATTAAACGTGTAACATGAGTGATTTCGAATTGTATGCGGAAAAAGATGAACAGAATAAGAAACTTGGTAAATTTTTCTTCAAAATGGTTCTGATCCGAAGATCGTAGGTTAAATCCTTCTAATATTAATTTCCAAAACAATAAAAGCCTGCACGCCAAAAGATGGATTTTTACATGTTACCTTACGGAAAATGTAAATGTCTTCCTCGGAGTCGAACCCAGGACTTTTTTGGAGATTTATTTTCGTGATTACCTTAAAATATGTTAATCGAGCATCCTTGCTAAATTTCAATCTTCCACCTATTCGGGAAGTTTGTTAAAACGCTCTACATCGGCCATCGTGAAAGAGTCACAGAACCAACCAACAGACCTGGGCTATTATAGTATAAATGTTTATATTAATCGTTATGCAACTAATTTTTTCAATCAATTCGTTATGGGATACATCGAGAGAAATACATCAGCTTATCTCCCACTCTCTATCGACGAAAAAAAATCGTATTTGATCATACCAGGAAATTTCGCTAGTAGGGAGGCGCCACAGAGATATCTTGCACCCAGGCGCGAAACACCCTAAAAGCGCGACCCTTGTAAGTAGGGTTTATGAATCCAGTTAATGGATCATTTCATTAACTGATTTGTGACGTGTACATTTCAGTTACCTTTCTAATAAAAAAAATTTATTTTTTATTTGAATTTTATAAATAGTTAGAAACATGGTAAGAACTTGAGACTTGCATGGTTCTATGGAAGTTTTAGGACAATGCCAGTTATAAACTACCAGGACAACCTCCATTGTCGCCCTAATACGACCGGTCGTGGAATACTGTAGCGCCCTCTGGGACCCTTTCGAGGAGGGTCTAACTAGGGAGCTCGAAATGGTTCAGCGTAGAGCGGCTAGATTTGTAAAGGGAGAATATCGGTATTATGCGAGTGTGTCAGAGATCTTGAGGGATCTGAAATGGCAGACGTTGAAGAGTAGAAGTATTGAGTACAAAAGGAAACTATTCGAAAAGTTTAAAAGCTCCGAATTCGTTGAAGACGTACTCGGCATAGTTGTACCTATCGGTGTTAGCGAACGCAATGTTAGATCAGAGTGTACGAGAAAATATGTCGAAACAATCGCTAGAACCGAGAAATACTTCAGATCTTTTTTCCCAGATGCGATAAGACAGTCCAACAGAGGAATTAGTTAAGAGTTCATTGGTGTTGTGACCCCCCCTGCCAAACGCTTCTGGCGGCTCGCAGGGTATTAATGTAAATGTAAATTAATGTAAATAATATTGGGTCAGGATTTCATCAAAAGAACGCGAATCATACTTTACCACGACGCGTTTTCCTTCGAAAACTGTCCGGATAAGAAATTCTTTTTCCACTCCTATTCTGAAACTTCGTCAGCTTTGTCCGATTCGCCCCCGGCATCAATTGTTCGTATGCAATGCCAGAACCCAGTCCACCTCGGAAAATGTTTCCTCCGGAGGCGAAGTCAACCTTAGCCTTCCAACAAAGGAAATAAAATGTCTCGTCGATGGCTATTCCGACGTAATCTCATCACAGCTAGGCCAAACCAACTTGATGTGTTATCAGATTGAATTGCTCGATTCAACTCCGGTCAGATCCCCTCCATATCAGTGCTCACCGCCAAAATTGGCCATGATGAGGGCTCATGTCGATAAGTTACTCGCCGACGGTATTATCCAGCCTTCGTTATCTAATTGGAATTCACCAGCCTTTCTCATCCCCAAGAGAGATGGCTCCGAAAGATTTGTGGTCGACTATCGTAAAATCAATAAGCAGGTCAAGGCCGATAATTTTCCTACGCCTTCGATAGAACACGACCTACAATACTTGGGTTCGGCCAAATATTTCACAATTCTTGATTTAAATTCTGCCTTCCATCAAATTTCTTTGACACCGACTTCAAAGGAGTACACCGCCTTCGTCACACCGTTTGGGCTTATCAATATAATCGTCTTCCATTTGGTTTAACCACATCTCCTCAAGTCTTTTCGAGGTTGATTGACAAGATGCTAGGTGATTTAAAATATTCTTGTGTGTATCCATATATTGATGACTTATGCATTTATTCCAAGAGTCTGCCAGAACAACTTCATCATGTCAAACTGGTGTTGGAGAAGCTAAGGGCAGCTGGCCTCACGGTCCATCCAGAGAAGATGAAATTGGCCCACGAATCCATTACCTTCCTTGGACATCGAATCTCCTATGGCGAACTTACCACTGACCCAGAGAGAACACGAACACTTTCTGCATTCCCTGTTCCTAAGTCGGTTAAGGAGGTTTCACGCTTTCTCGGTATGTGCGGCTTTTATTCCAAATTATGCGGAGATTGCAGCTCCTCTTAATGCACTCCGCAGGAAAAATGTCATTTTCAAATGGACCAATTCGCAGCAAGATTCCTTTGTCACACTGAACCAATGTCTCTCTTCTCCCCCCGTACTTCAACTTCCTAATTTTGAGGAAGAATTTCATTTGTTCGTAGATGCCAGTCAGGTGGCGCTTGGGGGGGGTTCTTCACCAAATGTTCGATGGGAAGTTAAAACCTGTAGCTTATGCTAGTAGAACCTTGAATAATTTTGAACAAAAGCAGCCATGTTACGAATTGGAGTGTCTTGCTTATTGTTGGGCGGTCGAAAAATTCAGGACTTATCTCCAGCTAAAACCATTCCATTTATATACAGACAATGGGGCAATAACCTGGTTATTTAAACATCCTAAGAAACTAGGGAAAATTGGATGAATGGTTTTAAAATTGTGATCTTTTCACTTTGTAATCCATAGTGTCCCATGTTCTAAAATAGGGTAGCAGACTGTCTATCTAGAGTGGTTGACCAACCGATTGAGGATCCAATTCATTGTTCTATGCTTTTACATAAAATACCTCTGTCCTTCACAAACATTCGCGATCACCAGAATTTAGATCCGCATCTAAAACAGCTGATAGAGAGAATCAGACAGGGAAGTCCATCTCCCAATTAATTCATAAAGAATGATTTATTATATCATGGAACAAGCAGACTTTAAAGGAGTAGAGCAGTCGTTCCAGAGGCCCTCAAGTCCATGTTATTTTCCTATTTCCATTCCTTACCAACTGCTGGACATATGGGCTTTGGTAAGACTTCTGAACGAATCTGTAGGGAGTTTTGGTGGATCAACATGAAGTCAGAAATAGCCCAGATGATTAGAACCTGTCATGACTGCCAAACCTGTAAACCTAGGAATTCTTTTTATATTTTCCGAAAAACCCTCGCCCTGGAATGCGCTTCATTCCGCCAAAAGGGTTTTCCCCAAGTACTATGGGTGAATGGTGAATTCCTCCACCAGAGGGCAATGTGCAACCGACTTCGACCCCTCCCCCACCCCTTATCCAGATAAATTTTTAAGAGATTTCAGTCTACCCTTAGCAGAGGAAACGGTGATGTTCAATTTTTTTAATTTGTTAAAAGCTTGATATTATTTGCGGGTGGTGAAATAGCAATAACGTAGAATTATCAACTGTTAATTCCACTTTTATTTACTCACACACAGCCATCATCGAGGAAATAGTCAAAACATAGAAAGGGGACCTTAAAACGTGTATTTCCGTTCAAATCTCGAATATAATACTTTCACATAGATTACGTATGGAAAAGAAAAAACGAAATATTCTTTTTTTTATATAACCGAATAAAGTTGCAATTCATGTAAAATATTATCAATAAAAACATTTTTTAGAACTAGGAACGGCTCCGGAACCGGATCCGAAACGCTCATCCTTTTGATCACTACGAACCAAACCCGGAATGGAAAAGTTGGAAAATTTTAGGTCGGAACCGGATCGCTCGGAACCGAAACGTAACTTCCCAGATCTGCTACTGGTGTAATGCGATTTTCATTCAGTATTTTGATGCAAAACTAAAAGAATAAACTTTTATTGTAACACTTATATTCCGAGGTTTAGCAGAAATGACAAAAATTTTTGTTTCACCAATGATACTTTCGTCCAACTAATGCGTCTTTTGTGTTGAGTGTTGCAGAGAGGAAAAAAATGAGCGCCTAAACCTGATCATCATCGGACTGGACGCCACTTCCCGTCTCAATTTCCACCGCCAAATGCCCGAGACGCGCCAATTTCTTGTGGAAATGGGTGCAGTGGAGCTGACCGGATACAACAAGGTACGAGATGGAAAGCAACAATGATCGCTCATGTCTTATGTTGAGTGCTTCAATACGAGAGAGAGAGAGGGAAGAAGGGGAGAGATTGGCGTGTTTTGTGGAAAATAAGTATATTAACGTAAATATAAAAAAATGTAGGTAACAACAGTGTCATTTTAGAAAAATTGGAAATAAAAAGCATTCTTAAATTAAATTCTTTGTAAACCATACGTGCTTACGAATTTATATTTTTATTCCTCGAATTAATATCGTAACAATGGCCGAAGTTTGGAAACGAATATAAATTAAAATTCAATTAAAATTAAAAGGACATTTAAAACTGTTAAAAGGCGATTTTCGAAGAAACAACAGTGTATCTTTTAATAAATTTATTTGTTTTTATAAAAGGAATTTTGGTGCTTATTTAATACAGAGTAAGTTCTAAGGCTTATAATCCATTTAAATCTAATAACAGTGGCTATTATTGTTTAAAGACAGAACTTTATTCATTCACTTTACAGAATGAATTAATTTTAGGCTAGCATTGCCTATTATAAAAAAAGTTACTTTGGAATTTACAGTATGTAAAGTGGAAGTTGTACTGAATTGACTCAAGTAAATTTCAAAGCAAAAATCAATTTAAAACTATTGTAACGGTTTCTACGATAAACAATTAGTTTATTTTTTTGTTAATATGGATATCCAATACAACAATCCATTTAATCGTCAAGGGAACAGCTTACAATGTTGAAATAAAATGATTTGTTTTTGTTCAGATAGTATTCAAAGAAATTATTCCGCTGATTGATTAATTAGTTAGTTTTTAATTTAAATATTTTAAAGAGTTTTATTTTAAATAGGTAATACATAACGACGGAGAACATTATTGAGGATTCGAGTAAACTTTCTTTCTTCGTAAGTACAGAGTACAATTTTAAAACAATCATAATGTTAAGTGCACGAAATTTAATTATTTTCCCTACGTTATATATGTATACAAATAATTATTTCCCGATCTTTGCACACCGACATTTATATGCAGCATTGACGAGAACAAGGTGGGAGAAGAATAACAGAATTTTATAGCCGAAAATAAAAAAAAGGCATTTACCAAACGACAACAGAATATTCACTAGAAATGTATAATATGACGAAATATTTCATATGTAAAAGTGTGCTAATAATTATTTTAAATGCAAATATTAATAATCAATCTATCTATAATTCTTCCGTTGATATTTCAACGGGCATTATACTAGTTTAATATAATACTAGCCGTCGTCCGTTGGTTGGTTGGTTACGCTATGCAAACGCTCATAACTCGAGAAATTATAACGATAGAAATTCGAAATTTGGTAGGGATGCTTGATTAACACTTACTCATAGAACGACAAATTTAAACCGCGAAAAAATTCCTTGGTTCGTCTCCAAGAAAGGCATTTCCATTTCCGATTACTTAACATGTAAAACGCGATTTTTCGACGGGCAGGCTTTTATTCATTTGGAAATTAAAATAAGAAGAAATTAACAGACGGCCTTCGGATTTGAATCATTTTTAAGAGAAATTTATAATGTTTCTTATCCCGTTCATCTTTTTTCGCCCACAGTTCGAAATATTCCATGTTAAACGTTTCATTTGTATATTTTGAGGAAATCTCGCCATTTTAACGTGATGTTGCTATGTCGACCATTATCATTGTTACACCTCAAATTACTATTATTGTATATACATCCTTCTGGGAATAAGAGTGCCTTGAGTGCTTCAATACGAGAGAGAGGAACGAAGGGGGATATTGGCGTGTATTGTGGGATATAAGCATATTAACATAAATATAATAAATTTTAAGTATCAACAGTGTCATTTTAGAAAAATTGGAAATAAAAAGCATTCTTAAATTAAATTCTTTGTAAACCATACGTGCTTACGAATTTATATTTTTATTCCTCGAATTAATTTCGTAAAAATGGCCGAAGTTTGGAAACGAATATAAATTAAAATTCAATTAAAATTAAAAGGACATTTAAAACTGTTAAAAGGCGATTTTCGAAGAAACAACAGTGGATCTTTTAATAAATTTATTTGTTTTTATAAAAGGAATTTTGGTGCTTATTTAATACAGAGTAAGTTCTAAGGCTTATAATCCATTTAAATCTAATAACAGTGACTATTATTGTTTAAAGACAGAACTTTATTTATTCACTTGACAGAATGAATTAATTTTAGGCTAGCATTGCCTATTATGAAAGATGTTACTCTGGAATTTACAGTATGTAAAGTGGAAGGTGTACTGTATTGACTCAAGTATATTTCAAAGCAAAAATCAATTTAAAACTATTGAAAGTTGTTTTTTCGGATACTGAGAAGTCCAGAGTGATGAGCGGACGCTAAACGATATTAAGGTACATTTTATTCCAAAATCTATTTAAAGTATTATCAGAGGCAATTGAAGATTGAACAAATTTTTTTTTACCGGAATTCTGCTTATTTCATGAAATTGTAATGCTAATGCATTAATCCATTACAATCTGTTAAGAGTGGCTATTTTAGTTGAAAGAAATATATATATACATGGTACTTTTATTCACTTTTCAGAATGATTGAATTCTAGGTTAACATTGCATATTATAAAAGGATTTTCTTTGGAATAAGAAGTTTGTTATGTGGTTATTTTAACTGAATTGAATCAAGTTCTCCTCTAAGTTTGAATTCCACTTAACCCCTCAACGTCGAGCGACGTGTCCTGCACGTCCAACAAGAACTTCGTATGTCGCCGAGCGACGCGTCCTGCACGACCAAGGTCTTTACTGTTTAACTCACTTAATATATCATACATCTATAAAAGCATAATATATTTTGAAAGGCGAAACTTCGGGCTTTCCTGTAATGCATGTCAAGTAATTTTACTATTGTTTCTCTATTTTACAAACTACGTCAAATTTGCGATGAAATTTTCATTTTTGCGCAGAAAATACGGAGCGTCACCACATTTAATTGTCTATTGACGCAAGGGATATTTATAAATCTTAATAACCTTTATATATTTTGAAAGAGGAGACCTTTACCTCTCTAATATTGCATATCCTATATTTTTAGTATAGTTTTTATAATCTACGTGAAAGTTTGCAATGAAATTTTCATTTTCGCCCCGAAAATTCGCTAATTACGGAAGGGAGATTCGTCAATCTGAATAAGCTATATGCACTTTGATAGACGAAGCTTTGGCCTCTTTGGTAACGAATGACTTGTAATTTTACTATTGTTCTAACATTTTATAATCAACGTGAAAATTTGCTTTGAAATTTTCCTTTTTGCCCCGAAAATTCGGTGCACCAACACATTCTTTTGTCTAATTACGCAAGGCATATTGGTATATCTGAATAACCTATATGAAGTTTGATAGAGGAAGCTTTAGCCTCTTCGGTGACGTACGAGCTGTAATTTTTGCTATTGTTCTAACATTTTATAATCAACGTGAAATTTTGCGTTGAAATTTTCCTTTTTGCCCCGAAAATTCGGTGCATCAACACATTCTTTTGTCTAATTACGCAAGGCATATTGGTATATCTGAATAAGCTATATATCCTCCCTTCCAAGCCAAAATGTTTTTTAAAAATAAGCCTATGGTGCACACCCTCAGGTTTCCCTAAGTACACATGCCAAGTTTCAGCTTTCTAGGTTTATTGGTTTTGGAGTTATAGCGTTAACACACAAACTAACACATTCTCTTTTATTTATATATTAAATCAAAATGTACAACTTTATCTACGTAAATGTAGCTACGAAGAAAAAATAACTATGTAACTTTCAATATAAAAAAACGCACGTCCCTATTCTAATCTAATTTTAAATTTATGCATGAGCGTATTTGCGTTAGTAAACATTACAGATGTATAATATAATAGTTTTACTTAAAAAATATAAGATTCCAGCATACAAATGATGAAATGCCTTGATTAAACCGTTAGAAACGCTTCCCAGACGCAGTCAACAGTATAATTACCTTTAAATAGTTATGTTGCTATACGTCATTAATTTCGTTGCTTAAACAGAAGTTCGAAGCTAACAACGCTTTTCTTTCGTCAATTTGAATGTTTAATTGGCACTAATTGAACCGGAGGCAACAACGAGAGTCTCCTTGGTAACGCCCGGAATGAGTACGAAAAATCCGCAAAATTTCGAGTAAACCTGTAAAAAACAAAAGAATCACTGAGTTATCAAACAATACTAATTGTAAACCAAAAAATAAAAGGCGTCGACACCGGTAAGAACCACGTAAAAAATAGCTCTTTTAAACACCGGAATACACGTTATGAAACTGTCAAGCAACGTTAAAACGCAAGGCTGACGCGGACGCGGTCAAAGAATGCAGTGTTGCCAGAACGTAAATATTAGTCTAATAGTTTTTCAAGTAAATTATTAGAAGAAAGTTATTATAAAAGAAAGTTTTTAGGTATTTTCCTCGCAAAATTCAGATAAATGTCGAAAATATGTTTCTGAAGTAAGTATAAAAAGAGCTTTAAAATGATGTGCCATTCAACATAGTGCAAAAAAGATTTCCCCCCCCCCCTAGTGTAGCGCTCCCCGAATTAAAATTTTGGAATGCCGTGTAGCCTAAAACCTGATCCTGGGTATAAGGAAGCCTGCGGAAAAGTTTGGTTACACTGACTTTCATGGGGACTGAGTGAAAGAAAAACAAACCAACACGCCAACAAACATTGACAAATATTTAAAAGATAAACGATTTATTAAAGCTATATACCTAACTCGAATAAGGTGTTTTTACCTCGGTGGAGAAATGTGTCCCGCAAGATGCCATTACGAATGTTAATCGTGAAACGTAAAACCGATAATGTTAGATAAATTGGCTAAAACTATCGTTGTAAAACCTTATTTAGTGAAACTATGACGCTAAAGTTTTATTAATTATCGATTTTCACTAATAGGGCACTTAGCTTTCTCTCAAATAGCTTCCAATGTGAGCCCTTAATGCGGCCCACCGAAGTATTTTCAAACTAAGGCTAAGCACTCGCAACTGCAAATGCGGCCCGCCTCGTAAACAGTTTGCTCATACCTGGTAGAGGTGCACAGGGTAATATTATACAAATATTTGTTTTTATATACATCAATGCAAATTTTTTTTTATTTTATGTATTTTCCAAAGAGCGCATCTTATAGTTTTCATTACCTTTCGCCAGGTAGCAGACAACACATTCCCCAACGTGATCCCTCTAATGACTGGACACTCCGAAAAAGAACTTAAGAAGCTCTGCTGGCCGAAGACGTATGACCCATTGGATTCCTGTCCTTGGCTTTGGCACCTTTACGAGGAGCGCGGTTACCGCACCATGCTGGTCGAAGATTCTCCCAACATCGGCATCTTCAATTTTGAGCGGCTAGGTTTCCGGAAGCAGCCTTCTGATTACTACGCGCGGCCATTCATCCTCGCCGCGGAGAACAAGATAGGTCACTTCAATTACCCCACCGTGCTTCTTTGCCTGGGACCCAGACTGGCCACCGAGGTACGCCATCCCGATTTCTCCTTTGTAGAGAAAGACGGTCACATTAATTTATACACGGAAGACACTTCAATTGTCTCGATTACTGCAACGCCAGTTTTTCAAAAAACAAACATCCGAAAGAATCGATCCAAAAGCCTTCAACTTCCACCGTACAAATAACGAGTCCACTCTTTCCGATCTTCGGTTGCAAGGCTGTAACGGTCGCAGATGAAACATGGAAAGCGTCAGAAGCACGCGTGAGGGGAATAGGATCTTGCTGTCATCCGCACGCGTGCTCAAAAAGAATGCCCTCGTGCAATCACAGAAGTAATAAAGATAAATCTTATTATCAAAAACGAGCCGCCACTCGAAAATATTATTATTTTCTGATAAAAGGCAACCATGAATAATTGTAGGATTGCCGATTTGGTGTTCTGAGACTTATCAACTCCGAAAACTCATTGTTTAATTGCTTTTCTGCTAGATTGAGCAATTCCCGTTTACAGTGAAGTATGTAGATATTATATTATTAAAAATTCGGAAATATTTTATCCAAAGTCGGGTATAACGCAAGATTTCGTTTTCCCAAAAATCGAAAGTTTTTGGTGAAGCAGAATGACCGATTAATAAGCGTTGACACATATTTGAAGCCGGTGTGGCAGGTAAGGTGTACTCTAGGCAAGACAGACTCTAGAGTACGCCTTACCTAGGCACCACGCACTGTAGAGTACATCGTACCTGGCGGTAGCGTGTACTCTAGAGTTCGGCATGCCTAAACACAAGGCCAGGCATAGCGTACGTACTCTGGCAGGTGATTTGGACTCTCGAGTCCACGCTACCTGAGACCCTTGGTAGGCAAACATAGAACTCTATGTTTAAATACATTTTTAATTGTCATATATTGATGTACATATCACACCATACGGACGGACGGAGGGACGGACGGACGGACAGGCGGACAGACGGCATTGCGAAAACCACCTTTTCGGACTCAGCGACACTTAAAACGTACATTTCCGTCAAAAACTCGAGGTCGAATTTCTTGGCGATTACAATACTTTCTCAATATACCTTGTATGTGAGAATGTAAAAAATCGGTACAACATATATTGTACAACGTTTCATATATAGGAATGCGTCGTTTAGTTATCTTTAGAAAATGAAAGTCGTATCAGCCGGTTTTTAGAAAATCCAATCTTTGTTAATGTTGCCCAAGAATAAACCAGCCTTATATTCATTTTTTTGAGAAATATCAAGTATGTACTGTTATTACAGACGTATACTCAAGTACCGGTACGAAATTTTATCAAAATCGTTTTAGCCGTTTTTGAGAATATCAAATTATTTTTAATGTTGCCGTGAATAAACTAGTCTTATATTAATTTTTTGAAGAATATAAACTATGTGGTATTATTGAAGACGTAAACTCAAGTAATTGTACGAAATTTGATCAAAATCGTTAAGAGCCGTTTTTGATAATATCAATTTTTTTTAAATGCGCATAATAAACTTTCCGTAATTATTGAGAAATTTCAACCATTTCTTCATAGCTTCCGCTCTGTATGATACAACGCCTAAGTACGAGATTTCATTCATTTTTGCTTTACTGTTAGGCCCTAGAGCTAATAACAGTCAGACACAGACGGACAGACGGCATTGCGAAAACAACTTTTCGGACTCAGGTAGACCTAAAACGTATATTTCCGTCAAAATATCGTGGCCGAATTTCTTCTTCTTCTTCAGGTGGGCGGTAAAATGAGCAAAAAAATAATTTTTAACATTTCTCGTACGAAGGGAACACCATATCATTTCGCATTGTTCGCTGACGTTAAACTCCTCTAATTGGACGGCGATGAAAACTTCACCTCCGACTCTTTCCCTCCTGTCTTTGCGATATACCACGTAATCTGGTGGGAAAATCTCGTTAGAATTAATGTCGCCCGATAGCCAGCTCTCAGTTCCCAATACAACGTCTGCACGATGGCTTTTAACTAAGTGGCAAAAATCAGCCTCTTTCCTTCGAATGCTTTGGCAGTTCATAATAATAATTTTTATTGCGTTTTCTACGGGTATTTTCGTTCTGGATTTCCCCGCCACTTGATCTAACAATTTTATTTTTCTACTTCTCACACTACCGCTATTCTTGGACTCCATAGGGTTTATGTTGGCGGACTCTTTTCTAACAGATCTTTTGGTTTTATCCTCGTATAACTTAAAAAAAAGCCTAGCGTGTTCAAACACCCTACGCGCTACCGCACCAGTTTCCTCGGCCGTGTAGTGGACACCAGAACCGTTTAGGGGTGCCCTACATGAGTCCAGCACCGGCCTCAGGTCAACGAATTCCACTCCATTGCCCCTACAGAAGTTCCGCAGCCTACCGTTCAGGCCCACCACACGGCTCCAAACCATAGAACCGCAGTCCGTCCGAGGGACAATGCTGCAGATGGTAAGCCGCACATAAGAACCCGACTCCTCTCGGACACGAGCAAAACCTCCTCGGATCCGCGCTTCGAGGCGTCGTTGGTCCCAACATGGGCCACCACTCGCAACGAGGAGCAACCCGTGCCCAAAACCGACGCCCTGACCTCCTTCGTCACCTGGGGCACCGTACCGCCTGGTATACACCTGGAGAACGCCCTCTCGTGAACACCTTCCGGGCGGGCCCGTGACAGTAAAGGCTGATTTCCATATATAGGACCGGGCGCAGACAAGTCGACGTCTGTGTCGTTTTACCGAAGATCAAAAAAGTGTCCCATCCATATAAATAACATTGGAAGAGCAATTTCCATTTCCACATATAGGACCGGGTGACGACCGTGTCCCTACCGTGCTGTGATGGATCGTTTCAAAAGTCAAGGACACGGCCCATGGCCGTCCGACACGGTATGTGCACAGTCCTATATGTAGAAATGGTGAAAGGGCGACGTAAGGGCGCCCGTGCCTGCTTCGGTTATCTTCGCTGTCTCGGCGATGTTATACGAAGTTGGCTAGTGAATTCTTTCACCACGTGGTTTAGTCAGTTTATGTTGTTATCTCTGTTGGCAGTAGTCTTAACATATTTATTATTGGATTAAATCTAGGAGTAATGGATGAAGAAAAATTAATTGTGTTAGTACAGGAGCGCGAGTGTCTCTATAATATGGCCCACAAGGATTACGATAATAATTTCGTTCGGCCGTAATAAATTCTCAAATGTTTAACAAACTGACTAATGTTTATGTACTTTCCGTAGATCCAGGAAGCTGAAAATTTTAACAGAGGTAGGAAATAATGTCCCGGTGGTAAATAACATTGAAAATTTTAGAAATATTTGTTGCTGTGGCTGTTGAAAATTAATAAAATTTAAACAATGAAATTCATATAAATGCACTTCTAGAGGTGCTACATTGATGAAATTTCGCATAAATGTGAGGTATTCATAACAAATGATAAAACCCTATAAATATTATATAATTACAAATTTTAGGGGTTGTTTTTACCCTAATATTTTCAAAACAGAAAAACAAGTAATTCGGAGCGGAGATGCAACTTTAAGCATTGAAAATTATTTTTCAGCTTTTATTTTTGCTTTAGGACGGTAGAAAATGCTTGCAGAATGCAAGCACATATTTACTTGTCATTCTATAAGCACTCTTCTTACAGAGGAGGATATACGATATACAATACTAGTAAACGTGTGCTCGCATTCTGCAAGCATTTTCACTCACCTGAAAGTAAAAATAACAGCCTAAAAATTACTTTCAATGCATAAGTTCGGATCTCGGCTCCGAATTACGTGTTTTTCTGTTTCGAAAATATTGGGGTAAAAACAACCCCTAAAATTTATAATTATAATATGTTTATAGGTTTTTATCATTTGTCACGAATACCTCACATTTTTGCGAAATTTCATCCGTGCAGCACCTCTAAGAGTGCATTTATATGAATTTCATTGTTTAAATTTTTTAATTTTTAACAGCCACAGCAATAAAGATTTCTAAAATTTTCAATGTTATTTACCACCGGGACATTATTTTCTAACTCTGTTAAAATTTTCAGCTTCCTGGATCTACAGAAAGTACATAAACTTTAGTCAATTTGTTAAACATTTGAGAATTTATTACGGCCGAACGAATAAAAATTTTCAAATTTCTATATTCCCGTTTTCATTATTTGGCGACTTCTACAGGTAGAAAAAATTTCAGCTTGATTGCGCAGTTAAAAATACCTAAACCATGAAATGTTAGTAAAATTGTTTATAATTTTTACCGGCCAAGAAATTAAACATTGTCGCAATTTTCCAATTATTCTTCCGATTATTTTTCTCGTTTCACCTATGTATTAAATTCCAGCTCTCCAGCTATATATATCCTATCATTCTATAAGCACTCTTCTTACAGAGGAGGATATAGGATATATATAGGATATAGGAGGATCCTAATGTCTGGCCCAAACTACAATAGCTGGAGAGCTGCGATTTAATACCGAGGTGAATTAAGAAAAATAATCGGAGTAATAATTGCAAAATTGTAACAATGTGCATTATTTTGGCCGCTAAAAATTATAAACCATTTTACTAACATTTCGTGGTTTAGGTATTTCCAAATGCGCTATCGAGCTGAAATTTTTTCTCCCTGTAGAATTTGCCAAATAATGAAAACGGAATATAGAAATTTGAAAATTTTTATTCGTTCGGCCGTAATAAATTCTCAAATGTTTAACAAATTGACTAATGTTTATGTACTTCAATTAGAGCCAGGAAGCTGAAATTTTTAACCAAGTTAGGTAATAATGTTCCGGTGGAAAATAACATTTGAAATTTCATGAAAGTTTTATATTGTGGCTGTTAAAAATTCATAAATTTTAAACAATGAAATTCTCATAAATGCACTTCTAGAGGTGCTATATACATGAAGTTTTGCATAAATGTGAGGTATTCCCAAGAAATGCTAAAAACCTATAAATGTATTATAATTATAAATTTTAGGGGTTGTTTCTACCCCAATATTTTCGAAACAGAAAAACACGTAATTCGGAGCCGAGATGCGAGCTTATGCATCGAAAGTAATTTTTGGGTTTTATTTTTACTTTAACCCATCAAGCCGGTACTCCGTACACGTGTACGGACCTTCCTATCGCTCCCAGGAGCGGTAGTCCGTACACGCGTACGGACCCTGATCTCACTTCACTAAATCCTATATACGCACTCCATCTGTTTATGTTTTGACCAACTAAGTCTTCTTCAGCTTTAGAATGCTTGGATGATGCTCCGCTCTATTCTTCTTTTTGAAAGCATCTTTAGTTTTGTGCTTAGTGATGATGAAATACAGCAAACGTTTCTCAGACGTAGTAAAAAAATCGTGGCGGACCCCTCTTCGTGTTCGAATATGCCAGTGAGTGATATTTTGTCTTTATTGAATGATAGTGAGAGTGAAAGTGATGGTGATGAATCATCAAGTGATATCTTGGATTGTGATGTAGATTATAGCCAGTTAATTAGTATTAATGAAGACATTCACGATGAATTTAGTGATTCCAGAGATCGTGATACTTTTAATTGGAAATAAGTTGATGAGGCATACAGTCCCCGAAAAATACCATTTGTGGGTAATATTGGACCACAACTGCAATGTGATAATGTTTTGGATAGTTTTCTGGCGTATTTTGATGCGGAGGTTATAGACCAAGTGTTCAACTGCTAGTGCGGGTAGGCCATCAGGCAATCCTCCTCCGAAGCGCCTAGTCGAACGACACTTCATTGAAAAAATCCCTCCAACCGGAAAAAAAGCAAAGCCTCAGAGGCGGTGCGTTCTTTGCAGATACCAAGGACGAAAAAGGGAGAGTATATATTGGTGCCCTGACTGCGAAGTTGGACTTTGTTTTGAAAATTGTTTCAAAACGTACCAAACAGTAGAAAATGTTTGAAAATGGTAAGTAACATTTATTTCATCAAATAGCGATTAGTATTTTCCAACTAGAATTGAACATATAACAACGATAGTGAGTTCATTTTTTCTTCCACTCGACGAGAGAGCATTTTTCGTCTACAAAATGCGTCGACATTTTCCATTTGCTCGGCTCACACTTCTGGACAATATGGAAGAACGTAAACATCTTCGAATAAATAATCTGTGCAAACTCTCTCTCTCTCTTTCAGAGCAGACAAAGACTTCATTCTTTCTATAAATACATTCCCTTCGTGAAATGCTGACCATCCTCATGGCCCAGGCCAGGGATCCTTCGCTTTCAATTTAGTTATCAAGTGTTGACTCACGAAAAAAATATTAATTTCAAACGTGTCATGCCTCTAAGAGCAGATACACAGCTCCAAGATCTCCTACAGTGCATATTATCTTGAGAGCAGAGTTTGTTTCATCTCGGCTCTCAATAGGGATTTTTTTAAATAGATAGTAAACCTGAAATCGTAAAATGAAACGGAAAATTAATGACAAAGTTTAACATAAAAGAAAATTAGTAAGAAGAGCTGCAAATTTTAAGAATGAAGTATAATAAAGAATAAATGCATAGTTTTGAAATATAACAAAGATTTTTAAATTTAATCGAATGTATTTCATCAAAAACAATCATGCGCTCTATGCGCACTGTACAAAAGCATCAAGAAATAGTATATAAAATCGTCATAATAAACTCGATCGGGTAACAATTTAAACAGAGTAATAAATACTTATTTATAAACAATCAGTAAAAGTTTCGAAACAATCAGAAAAGTACTTTCTGAATAACATAATAATACGTGCAAACGTGTATCTGGTAAGGACTTGTAAAAATTTAAATACCGCCTATAGGGTCAACCAGAGTAGATTTAAATACCTGCTTGAGGGGTTAAGGTTAGAGAAAAGGCTTGCAGAATGCAAGCATACATTTACTTGTATCGTATATCCTCTGTAAGAAGAGTCGATATAGAATGATAGGATAATAGGATATATATAGGAGGATACTAATATCTGGCCCAAACTACAACAGCTGGAGAGCTGGAATTTAATACATAGGTGAACCGAGAAAAATAATCGGAGGAATAATTGGAAAATTGCGACAATGTTTAATTTCTTGGCCGGTGAAAATTATAAACAATTTTACTAACATCTCATGGCTTAGGTATTTCTAAATGTGCTATCAAGCTGAAATTTTTTCTACCTGTAGAATTCGCCAAATAATGAAAACGGGAATATAGAAATTTGAAAATTTTTCCTTCCTTCGGCCCTAACAAATTCTCAAATGTTTAACAAATTGACTAATGTTTATGTACTTTCTCTTCATCCAGGATGCTTAAAATTTTAACAGAGTTAGAAAATAATGTTCCGGTGCTAAATAACATTGAGAATTCTAGAATTACATAATGTTGAGGCTGTTAAAAATTAAAAATTTTAAACGATGAAATTCATGTAAATGCACTCTTAGAGGTGCTGCATGGATGAAATTTCACATAAATGTGGGGTATTCGTAACAAATGATAAAAACCCATAAATGTATTATAATTATAAGTTTTAGGGGTTGTTTTTACCACAAAATATTCGAAACAGAAAAGCACGTAATTCGGAACCAAGATGCTAACTTATGCATTGAAAGTAATTTTTCGGCTTTTACTTTCACTTTAAGGTGAGAGAAAATGCTTGCAGAATGCAAGCACACGTTCAATAGTATATGTATATACTAGTTAATAAGTGCTTACATTCTGCAAGCATTTTCAAATTTTAGCCTTTTTGCAAATTCAAATTATTCCCAATCGATGTTGTACATAATCATATAACCATCTCAAATTTGGAGTTAGTTGCTCATTTAGAAGTGCCTTATAATTTTAATCCTCGTATGGGGTAATAATGGAGCAAAACAGCTGTATCTTGATGGAAAGTAATTTTAAAATGCAAATATAAAAACATCTGCACCAATTTACATGCTTTCTTATGGGCCAAAAATGGGGCAAAAAGGTGCCTAAATAGCCCCTCAGAGTAGGAATTTTTCCAGTTTCGTATTTTTTCCTTTGGTTGTGACTAAAAACCTAAAATCCTACCAAAATTCAAGTTTCCAGCACATCTGGAAGTGCCTCATAATTTTGTATCCTCCTATATATATATATCATGTGTAAGAAGCATGTAAATATTATAACTAGTATATATATATATCATGTGTAAGAAGCATCTATATATTATAGATATATATATATACTAGTTGTTATGTGCTTGCATTCTGCAAGCATTTTCAAATTTTAGCATTTTTACAAATTCAAATTATACCCAATCGATGTTGTACATAATCATATAACCATGTCAAATTTGGAGTTTGTTGCTCATTTAGAAGTGCCTTATAATTTTAATTCTCGTATAGGGCAATAATGGCGCAAAACAGCCACTAAAATTATGAGTTATTACACTCTCAGATTTTTTCCATCTGTTGTAACTACAACCCATAATTCTGACAAATTTCAAGTTTGTATTTCATTAGGAAGCGCCTTATAATTATCACACTCGTATAGGGCCGAAAAAGGGCAAAACCAAACATTAAAAATAGGAATTTTTGGAATTTTATCTTAGTTTGCCATGAAAATTCTATAATAATGCCAAATTTCACGTCTCTAGGTCCTATGCAGCTGCCTCGCATTACAATATCGGATTTCCTTCATTAGGTGTAGTTTAACATTAACAACATTAAAATATAAGCCTCTGATTCCCATTAAAAGCTTACCCATATGAAAGGATAGAGCTTGTTACCAAGGAACCTATTGTTAGACCCAGAAAAATTAGCAATTTTTTGCGATAAAAACTATAAAATTACGTTAATTCTACTCGGATTTGCATTCCGTCTTCAAAAATAAGAAACTACAATTTATATCCTATCCGACAGTTTAAGTCTCGAGTTTGTATCTTGACGGGAAGTAATTTTAAAATGCAAATATAAAAACCTCTACACCAATTTACATGTTTTCTTATGGGCAAAAAATGGGGCAAAAAGGGGCCAAAATAGCCCTTCAAAATAGTAATTTCGACAGTTCGGATTTTTTCCTTCGGTTGTGACCAAAAACCTATAATCCTACCAAATTTCAAGCTTCTGGCACATCTGGAAATGCCTCATAATTTTGTATCCTCCTATATATATGATATATCATGTGCAAGAAACATCTATATATTATAGATATATCATGTGTAAGAAGCATCTATATATTATAGATATATTATATATATATATAGGAGGATACAAAATTATTAGGCACTTCCAGATGTGCCAGAAACTTGAAATTTGGTAGGAATATAGGCTTTTAGTCACAACCAAAGGAAAAACTCCAAAACTTGCAAAATTCATATTCGGCGGGGCTATTTTGGCACATTTCTGCCCCATTTTTTGCCTATAAGAAAACATGTAAATTGGTGTAGAGGTTTTAATATTTGCATTTTAAAATTACTTCCCGTCAAAATACAAACTCGAGACTTAAACTATCGGACAGGATATTAAGTGTAGTTTCTTATTTTTGTAGACAGAATTCAAATCCGAGTAGAATTAGCTTAATTTTATAGTTTTTATCGCAAAAAATTGCTAATTTTTCTGGGTCTAACAATAGGTTTCCTTGGTAACAAGCTCAATCCTTTCATATGGGTAAGCTTTCAATGGGAATCAGAGGCTTATATTTTAATGCTGTTAATGTCAAACTACACCTAATGAAGGAAATCCGATATTGATATGATCATCATTTTTGGGGCTGTTTTGCCCCATTATTGCCCCATTCGAGAACAAAAAAGGCGATGCAACTGCATAGGACCCAGAGACTTGAAACTTGGCACGATTATAGAATTTTCATGGCAAACTAAGATAAAATTCTAAAATTGCAAAAATTTCTATTTTTAATGTGTGGTTTTGCTCTTTTTCGGCCCCATATGAGTGTGATAATTATAAGGTACTTCCTAATGAGATACAAACTTGAAATTTTTCGGAATTATGGGTTGTAGTTACAACAGATGGAAAAAATCTGAGACTGTAATAATTCTTAATGTTAGGGGCTGTTTTGCTCCATTATTGCTCCATACGAGGATTAAAATTATAAGGCACTTCTAAATGAGCAACAAACTCCAAATTTGACATGGTTATATCATTATGTACAACATCGCTTGGGAATAATTTGAATTTGTAAAAATGCTAAAATTTGAAAATGCTTGCAGAATGCAAGCACATAACAACTAGTCTATAATATATAGATGCTTCTTACACATGATATATATATTATATATATATATATATCTATATACTAGTTAATATGTGCTTGCCTTCTGAAAGCATTTTCAAATTTTAGCATTTTTACAAATTCAAATTATTCCCAAGCGATGTTTTACATAATCATATAACCATATCAAATTTGGAGTTTGTTGCTCATTTAGAAGTGCCTTATAATTTAATCCTTGTATGGAGCAATAATGGAGCAAAACAGCCCCTAATATTATGAGTTATTACAGTCTCAGATTTTTTCCATCTGTTGTAACTAAAAACCCATAAACCTGCCAAATTTCAAGTTTGTGTCTCATTAAGAAGTGCCTTATAATTATCACACTCGTATGGGCCCGAAAAGGGGCAAAACCACACATTAAAAATTGGAATTTTTGCAATTTTACAATTTTATCTTAGTTTGCTATGAAAATTCTATAATAATGCCAAATATCAATGTCTAGGTCCTATGCAGCTGCGTCGCATTTTTTGTTCTCGCATGATGCCGAAAAGCGGCAAAGTCGCCCCATAGAAATGAGAATTATTGTAATTTTATAATTTTATCTTAGGTTGCAATAAATTTCTATAACCGTGCCAAATTTCAAGTCTCTGGTTCCTTCGCAGTGGCATCGCGTATTTTGTTCTCGAATTGGACAATAATGGGTCAAACCAGCCACAAAAATGAGGATTATATCAATATCGGATTTCATTCATTAGGTGTAGTTTAACATTAACAGCATTAAAATATAAGCCTCTAATTCCCATTAAAAGCTTACCCATATGAAAGGATAGACCTTGTTACCAAGGAAACCTATTGTAAGACCCAGAAAAATTACTAGTTTTTTGAGATAAAAACTATAAATTTACGTTAATTCTACTCGGATTTGAATTCGGACTTCAAAAATAAGAAACTACAATTTATATCCTATCCGACAGTTTAAGTCTCGAGTTCGTATCTTAATGGGAAGTAATTTTAAAATGCAAATATAAAAACCTCTACACCAATTTAGATGTTTTCTTATGGGCAAAAAATGGGGCAAAAAAGGGCCAAAATAGCCCCTCAGGATAGGTATTTTGAGTTTCGGATTCTTTCCTTTGATTGAGACTAAAAACCTATAATCTTGCCAAATTTCAAGTTTCCAGCACATCTGGAAGTGCCTCATAATTTTGTATCCTCCTATATTTATGATATATCTATAATATATAGATGCTTCTTACACATGATATATATATATATATCTTACTAGTCAATATGTGCTTGCATTCTGCAAGCATATTCAAATTTTAGCCTTTTTGCAAATTCAAATTATACCCAATAGATGTTGTACATAATCATATAACCATGTCAAATTTGGAGTTTGTTGCTCATTTAGAAGTGCCTTATAATTTTAATTCTCGTATAGGGCAATAATGGCGCAAAACAGCCACTAAAATTATGAGTTATTACACTCTCAGATTTTTTCCATCTGTTGTAACTACAACCCATAATTCTGACAAATTTCAAGTTTGTATTTCATTAGGAAGCGCCTTATAATTATCACACTCGTATAGGGCCGAAAACGGGCAAAACCAAACATTAAAAATAGGAATTTTTGGAATTTTATCTTAGTTTGCCATGAAAATTCTATAATAATGCCAAATTTCACGTCTCTAGGTCCTATGCAGCTGCCTCGCATTTTTTGTTCTCGCATGGTGTCGAAAAGGGGCAAAAGCGCCCTTTAAAAATGAGAATTTTTGTAATTTTGTAATTTTATCTTAGGTTGCAATCAAATTTCTATAACCGTGCCAAATTTCAAGTCTCTGGGTCCTATGCAGTTGCATCGCCTTTTTTGTTCTCGAATGGGGCAATAATGGGGCAAAACAGCCCCAAAAATGAGGATTATATCAATATCGGATTCCCTTCATTAGGTGTAGTTTAACATTAACAGCATTAAAATATAAGTCTCTGATTCCCATTAAAAGCTTACCCATATGAAAGAATAGAGCTTGTTACCAAGAAAACCTATTGTAAGACCCAGAAAAATTACTACTTTTTTGAGATAAAAACTATAAATTTACGTTAATTCTACTCGGATTTGCATTCCGTCTTCAAAAATAAGAGACTACAATTTATACCCTATCCGAAAATTTAAATCTCAAGTTTGTATCTTGACGGGAGGTAATTTTAAAATGCAAATATAAAAACCTCTACACCAATTTACATGTTTTCTTATGGGCAAAAAATGGGGCAAAAAAGGGCCAAAATAGCCCTTCAAAATAGTAATTTCGACAGTTTCGGATTTTTTCCTCCGGTTGTGACTGAAAACCTATAAGCTTACCAAATTTCAAGTTTTTGGCACATCTGGAAGTGCCTCATAATTTTGTATCCTCATATATATATATATAATATATCATGTGTAAGAAGCATCTATATATTATAGATATCATGTGTAAGAAGCATCTATATATTATAGATATATGAGGATACAAAATTATGAGGCACTTCCAGATGTGCCAAAAACTTGAAATTTGGTAAGCTTATAGGTTTTCAGTCACAACCAAAAGAAAAAATCCGAAACTGGCAAAATTCCTATTTTGAGGGGCTATTTTGGCCCCTGTTTGCCCGATTTTTTGCCCAAAAGAAAGCATGTAAATTGGTGCAGAGGTTTTTATATTTACATTTTAAAATTACTTCCCGTCAAGATACGAACTCGACACTTAAACTGTCGATAAGGATATAAATTGTAGTTTCTAATTTTTGAAGACGGAATGCAAATCCGAGTAGAATTAGCTTAATTTTATAGTTTTTATCGCAAAAAATTGCTAATTTTTCTGGGTCTAACAATAGGTTTCCTTGGTAACAAGCTCAATCCTTTCATATGGGTAAGCTTTAAATGGGAATCAGAGGCTTATATTTTAATGCTGTTAATGTCAAACTACACCTAATGAAGGAAATCCGATATTGATATAATCCTCATTTTTGGGGATGTTTTGCCTTATTATTGCCCCATTCGAGAACAAAAAAGACAATGCAACTGCATAGGACCCAGAGACTTGAAATTTGGCACGGTTATAGAAATTTCATTGCAACCTAAGAAGAAATTATAAAATTACAAATATTCTAATTTTTAAAGGGCGATATTGCCCCTTATCGGACCAATGCGAGAACAAAAAATGTGAGGCAGCTGCATAGGACCTAGAGACTTGAAATTTGGCACGATTATAGAATTTTCATGGCAAACTAAGATAAAATTGTAAAATTGCAAAAATTCCTATTTTTAATGTGTGGTTTTGCCCATTTTTCGGCCCCATACGAATGTGATAATTATAAGGCTCTTCTTAATGAGATACAAACTTGAAATTTGGCAGAATTATGGGTTTTTAGTTCAACAGATGGAAAAAATCTGAGACTGTAATAATTCTTAATGTTAGGGGCTGCTTTGCTCCATTATTGCTCCATACGAGGATTAAAATTATAAGGCACTTCTAAATGAGTTACAAACTCCAAATTTGACATGGTTATATGATTATGTACAACATCGCTTGGGAGTAATTTGAATTTGTAAAAATGCTGAAATTTGAAAATGCTTTCAGAATGCAAGCACATAACAACTAGTATATATATATATATATATATATATATATATATATATATATATATATATATCATGTGTAAGAAGCATCTATATATTATAGATATACTAGTTGTTATGTGCTTGCATTCTGCAAGCATTTTCAAATTTTAGCATTTTTACAAATTCAAATTATTCCCAATCGATGTTGTACATAATCATATAACCGTGTCAAATTTGGAGTTTGTAGCTCATTTAGAAATGGCATATAATTTTAATCCTCGTATAGGGCAATAATGGAGCAAAACAGCCCTTAACATTATGAATTTTTACATTCTAAGATTTTTTCCATCTGTTGTAACTAAAAACCCATAATTCTGCCAAATTTCAAGTTTGTATCTCCTTAAGAAGTGCCTTATAATTATCACAGTTGTATGGGTCCGAAAAGGGGCAAAACCACCCATTAAAAATTGGAATTTTTGCAATTTTAGAATTTTATCTTAGTTTGCCATGAAAATTCTATAACCGTGCCAAATTTCAACTCTCTGGCTCCTATGCAGCTGCATCTTCTTTTTTGTTCTCGAATTGGGCATAATGGGTCAAACCAGCCACAAAAATGAGGATTATATCAATATCGGATTTCATTCATTAGGTGTAGTTTAACATTAACAGCATTAAAATATAAGCCTCTGATTCCCATTAAAAGCTTACCCATATGAAAGGATAGAGCTTGTTACCAAGGAAGCCTATTGTTAGACCCAGAAAAATTAGCAATTTTTTGCATTAAAAACTGTACAATTACGTTAATTCCAATCCGATTTGAATTCTGTCTTCAAAAATAAGAAACTACAATTTATATCCTCTCCGACAGTTTAAGTCTCGAGTTCGTATCTTGATGGGAAGTAATTTTAAAATGTAAATATCAAAACCTCTGCACCAATTTACATGCTTTCTTATGGGCAAAAAATGGGGGAAATAGGTGCCAAAAAAGTCCCTCAAAATAGGAATTTCGAGAGCTTCGGATTTTTTCCTCTGGTTGTGACCAAAAATCTATAATCCTGCCAAATTTCAAGTTTCTAGCACATCTGGAAGTGCCTCAAAATTTTGTATCCTCCTATATATATGATATATATATATATATATATATATATATATATATATATATATATATATATATATATATATATATACTAGTTGTTATGTGCTTGCATTCTGCAAGCATTTTCAAATTTTAGCATTTTTACAAATTCAAATTATTACCAAGCGATGTTTTACATAATGATATAACCATGTCAAATTTGGAGTTTGTTGCTCATTTATAATTTTAACCCTCGTATGGGGCAATAATGGAGCAAAACAGCCCCTAACATTAAGAATTATTACAGTCTCAGATTTTTTCCATTTGTTGTAACTAAAAACCCATAATTCTGCCAAATTTCAAGTTTGTATCTCATTAAGAAGTGCCTTATAATTATCACACTTGTATGGGGCCGAAAAAGGGCAAAACCAAACATTAAAAATAGGAATTTTTGCAATTTTACAATTTTATCTTTGTTTGCCAGGAAAATTCTATAATACTGCCAAATTTCAAGTCTCTAGGTCCTATGCAGCTGCCTCGCATTTTTTGTTCTCGCATGGGGCCGAAAAGTGGCAAAACTGCCCTTTAAAAATGCGAATTTTTGTAATTTTATCTTAGGTTGCAATGAAATTTCTATAACCATGCCAAATTTCAAGTCTCTGGGTCCTTTGCAGTTGCATCGCCTTTTTTGTTCTCGAATGGGGCAATAATGGGGCAAAACAGCCCCAAAAATGAGAATTATATCAATATCGGATTTCCTTCATTAGGTGTAGTTTAACATTAACAACATTAAAATATACGCCTCTGATTCCCATTAAAAGCTTACCCATATGAAAGGATAGAGCTTGTTACCAAGGAAACCTATTGTTAGACCCAGAAAAATTAGCAATTGTTTGCGATAAAAACTATAAAATTACGCTAATTCTACTCGGATTTGCATTCCGTCTTCAAAAATAAGAAACTACAATTTATATCCTATCCGACAGTTTAAGTCTCGAGTTTGTATCTTGACGGGAAGTAAGTTTAAAATGCAAATATAAAAACCTCTACACCAATTTACATGTTTTCTTATAGGCAAAAAATGGGGCAAAAAGGGGCCAAAATAGCCCTTCAAAATAGTAATTTCGACAGTTTCGGATTTTTTCCTTCGGTTGTGACCAAAAACCTATAATCCTACCAAATTTCAAGCTTCTGGCACATCTGGAAGTGCCTCATAATTTTGTATCCTCCTATATATATGATATATCATGTGTAAGAAGCATCTATATATTATAGATATATCATGTGTAAGAAGCGTCTATATATTATAGATATAGGAGGATACAAAATTATGAGGCACTTCTACATGTGCTGGAAACTTGAAATTTGCTAGGATTACAGGTTTTTGGTCACAACCGAAGGAAAAAATCCGAAACTGTCGAAATTCCTATTTTAAGGGCTATTTTGGCCCCTTTTTGCCCCATTTTTTGCCCATAAGAAAGCATGTAAATTGGTGCAGAGGTTTCTATATTTACATTTTAAAATTACCTCCCATCAAGATACGAACTCGAGACTTAAATTGTCGGATAGGTTATAAATTGTAGTTTCTTATTTTTGAAGACAGAATTCAAATCCGAATAGATATAGCATAAATTTATAGTTTTTATCGCAAATAAGTGGTAATTTTCTGGGTCTAACAATAGGCTTCCTAGGCTACTGACTTAATCCTTTCATATGGGTAAGCTTATAATGGGAATCAGAGGCTTACATTTTAATGCCTTTAATGTTAAACTATGCCTAATGAAGGAAATCTGATACTTATATAATCCCCATTTTTGGGGTTGTTTTGCCCCAGTATTGCTCTACATGAGAAGAAAAACGGTGAGGCTGCTCCATATGACCTAGAGAGTTGAAATTTAGCACGCTTATAGAAATGTTGTTGCAACCGAAGATAAATTTAAAAAATAGCAAAATTCAACTTTTTTGGTGCGGTTTTGCCCCATTTCTACCCAATACTAATGTGAACATTATAAGGCACTTCTTAATGAGATACAAATTTGACATTTGACACGGTTATATGTTTTTGGACGTAATCCATTAGGAATTATGCTGAATTGTAAAAATGCTAATATTTAAAAATGCTTGCATAATGCAATCACATATTATAAACATATAAACAAATGTTTCATGGTTTAGTTACTTACAAATGTGCTACAATGCTGAAATTCTTTCTAACCGTATATCTTACCTAGGAACAAAAACGGGATTATAGAAATTTGAAAATGTTTCTTTATTGACCCATAAAAAATTCATAAATATTTTAAAAATTTACTAATGTTTATGCACTTTTATTAGAGCTTGGGAGCTGAATATTTTGAGAAATGAGGGAATGATATTCCAGCGGTAAATAATATTGAGAAATAAAATGAAGTTTATTATTGTGTCTTTTAAAAATTCATCATTTTTTAAACAATTAATTTTATATAACTACACATTTAGAGGTGCTACATCGATGAAATTAAGCAGAAATGTGAGGTATTCGTATCAAATGATGAAAACCTATAGAAATTTTACAATTATAAATTTAAGGGGTTGTTTTTATTCCAATATTGTCCATAATGTAAAACATTAATCGGCGCAGAGGTGCAAACTTCTGCATTTAATAATTATCTGTCTACTCTACTCTTTATTTTATGATGAGATAAAACGCTTGCAGAATGCAAGCACACGTTAACTAGTATATGATATATATATCATGTGTAAGAAGCATCTATATATTATAGATATCGTGTGTAAGAAGCATCTATATATTATAATATATATATATATCATGTGTAAGAAGCATCTATATATTATAGATATATATCATATATATATATAATAGGAGGATTTCAGTATTCAAGGAATATAATATCAAGCGACATTATTTAGCAAAGACCGCTACAGAGTATAGCAAATTGAAAGGTCTGACTAGAATCGATCGAGTGAATTCATTAAGAAGAAATATTGTTGGACAGCAGTCGTTCTTTAAAATACCAAAAGAAGATTCTGAGGCTGCAACCAAAATCAGTTTTCAGATAGCCCAAGCAATTGCAAAAAGAGGAAAACCTTTTTCTGATGGAGAATTTGTAAAAGAGTGCCTAGATATATTTACTTCAGTTGCGTGTCCAGAAAAAAAAACATTGGTGAAAAATATGAGTTTGTCACACCAAACAGTTGCTAGGAGAGTTGATGAATTGACAAATAACATAGAAATTACGCTTACGGCTAAATTGAACGAGTGTAAATTTTACAGTTTAGGACTAGATGAGAGTACCGATATATCTGACACTGCTTTGCTAGCAATATTTGAGAGAGGAGTAACGAACACATTTGAAGTTGTTGAAGAACTATTTGACTTGTGTCCAATGAAATGTACAACAACGGGACAGGATATTTTGGATGAAGTCAGTAAAACTTAAAAAAAATTAAACTTAAAGATGAAAATCTCTATGGTTTAACAACCAATGGTGCCCCAGCGATGACAGGAAAGCAAAAGTGTTTTGTGAGCTTAATGAGCAATGAAATTTAACACAAAATCATTAAACATCATTGTATAATTCACCAGGGGCAACTGTGTTTAAAAATATTAGGAATGAAACATATAATGGAAAAAGTTGTTAAAATCGTAAATTTCATACGATCAAAAGGCCTCAACCACAGACAATTCAAAAACTTCATGTTCATTGGCTCAGCAGAGCGGTGACATTGGAACAATTCTGGTCACTTGTAGGAGAAATAAAAACATTCATAAAAAGCAAGGGAAAGGATGTTAGTTATTTAGAAGAATCCGAGTGGATAAATGATTTGGCATTTGTTGTAGACATGACAAAATATCTTGCTGACCTAAATTTGAAACTTCAAGGGAAAGGCCAGCTTGTTAATCAGCAATTTGAAAATATTCAAGCATTCGTTAAAAAGTTGAATCTGCAACAAAATCAATTGGTTAACAAGAATTTTGTTTATTTCAAAACATTATCGACGAGGGAAAAGACAACAATAAATATTGAAAAATATTCACTCTCACTAGTAAATTTAAAAAATGAATTTGAAGAAAGATTTACCGATTTTAGAAACAATGAGCCACTCATGAAAGTGTTTAGTAATCCCTTTTCTATTGATGTTGAAAATGTTGAGCAAAAATTCCAATTAGAACTATTTGATCTGCAATGTAATATTTCCCTGAAAACGGCCTACGTTGAAAATGAACCTTTAACGTTTTATAAGAAATATGTTAAAGTTGAACATTATCCCAACCTTACAAAGCTGGCCCTTCAACAAGTGTCTTTATTTAGCAGCACATATACTTGTGAACGGTTCTTTTCCAGGATGAAAAATGTTTAAACAAAGAACCGATCATGCTTAACAGATGAACATCTGACTGGTGTATTACGAATTGGTACATCGAACATTTCACCTGATATTGACTTTTTATGTAAACAGAAACATTCTCAAGTGTCCCATTAATATTGATATTGCGCAACAATTTTATTAGTAATTTTATTTTCTATAATTTCTTTGATAAATATAAGTTAAAGATGGAAAACTTTTTTTTTTCTACCTTGGCCCGTCAAGTCAGACTTACTCTTGAATCCGGCCCACTATTAATTTGGGTTGGGCACCCCTGTTCTAGAACATATAATTGTTAGCTCTGTTCTGCGTTATTTAGACGGTCGTTCTTCACTAAGCAAAAACCAACACGAGTTTCGGAAAGGTAGGTCATGCGAAGCGCAGCTCGCCCTGTTCCTAAACGAATTGTTACAATGCGGAGAGAAAAACACTCAGGTTGATGCCATTTTCATTGATTTTAAAAAAGCGTTTGACAAAGTACCCCATAATAAATATTAGGAAAACTAGGAAAGAACGGCATAAACCCTAATATCGTGAGTTGGGTAAAAGACATCCTCTCCAACAGAAACCAGATAGTAGTTGTTGATGTGAAATCTTCATACCCGGTAAAAGTCGCATCAGGTGTTCCACAGGGAAGTGTCATAGGCCCACTACTATTCCTGATATACATAAACGATATCTGCTCGGTAGTTCGCTGCAAAATAAGACTTTTCGCGGATGACACCGTTTTATATAAGGAGATAACGAGTCAGGATGACCAAAAATCGCTCCAGGAAGATTTAAACGCCCTTTCAGCATGGTATCAAGATTGGAAAACCGAAATTAATCACAGCAAATGTTCCCTATTGTGTTTCTGGAAGAGTAAGAACAATAAATTAGACTCGGAGTACAGAATTGATAGATTGAATATCCAATCTGCAGAGTACGTTAAATATTTAGGAGTCACCAGTTGTCGTGATCTATCGTGGAATATGCATATTCGAATGATCGTAGGCGCAGCTAATAAGAAATTGGGCTTCGTAGGCAGAATAGTAAGAAGTAGCACAGAACAGGTACGAGAAACGTGTTATTTATCAATGGTCAGGTCTAAGGTCGAATACGCTTCCAGCATATGGGATCCGTACGAAAAGGGACAGATACTTGAGTTAGAAAGAATCCAAAGCAGAGCAGTCAGATTCGTAAAGCAAAAATATGAGCAAAAATTTAGCGTCACATCACTCTTGAAGGACTTGAATTGGATATATCTACATCTACATCTACATGATACCCTGCAAATCACCAGACTGGTGGGTGGCAGGGGGTGCAGCACACCAAAACCTACCTAATAACGTCCCTCGTGGGAATCACTCTCCTGTTATGATCCCGTATGGTCCTTGGGAAAAACGAGCTCTGATATCGCTCGGTCCTACAGTCGATCTCTCGTATTTTATTCTCGTGATCGTGCCTGCCCATGTACGTAGGTGCCTCTAATATTCCTGAGACCTCCTCTAAGAGAACTTCCGACCTAAATTTCTCCAGAAGCCTTAACCTAGCGCTAATTCTGCGATCCTCTAGCGATATCCAATTCAACTCCTTCAAGAGTGATGTGACGCTTATTTTTTGCTCATATTTTTGCTTAACGAATCTGGCTGTTCTGCGTTGGATTCTTTCTAACTCAAGTATTTGTCCCTTTTCGTACGGATCCCATATGCTGGAAGCGTATTCGACCTGAGATCTGACTAATGATAAATAACACGTTTCTCGTACCTGTTCTGTGCTACTTCTTACTATTCTGCCTACGAAGCCCAATTTCTTATTAGCTGCGCCTACGATCATTCGAATATGCATATTCCATGATAGATCACGACAAATGGTGACTCCTAAATATTTAACGTACTCTGCAGATTGGATATTCAATCTATCAATTCTGTACTCCGAGTCTAATTCATTGTTCTTACTCTTCCAGAAACTCAATAGGGAACATTTGCTGTGATTAACTTCGATTTTCCAATCTTGACACCATGCTGAAAGGGCGTTTAAATCTTCCTGGAGCGATTTTTGGTCATCCTGACTCGTTATCTCCTTATATAAAACGGTGTCATCCGCGAAAAGTCTTATTTTGCAGCGAACTACCGAGCAGATATCGTTTATATATATCAGGAATAGTAGTGGGCCTATGACACTTCCCTGTGGAACACCTGATGCGACTTTTACCGGGTATGATGATTTCACATCAACAACTACTATCTGTTTTCTGTTGGAGAGGATGTCTTTTACCCAACTCACGATATTAGGGTTTATGCCGTTCTTTCCTAGTTTTCCTAATATTTATTATGGGGTACTTTGTCAAACGCTTTTTTAAAATCAATGAAAATGGCATCAACCTGAGTGTTTTTCTCTCCGCATTGTAACAATTCGTTTAGGAACAGGGCGAGCTGCGCTTCGCATGACCTACCTTTCCGAAACCCGTGTTGGTTTTTGCTTAGTGAAGAACGACCGTCTAAATAACGCAGAACAGAGCTAACAATTATATGTTCTAGAATCTTACACGATAATGACGTCAAGGAAATCGGTCTATAATTTTTGGGGTTCTCTTTATCACCGCCTTTGTGGATGGGCGTTACGTATGCTAGCTTCCAGTCTTTTGGAACGGTACCATGTGCAACGGATTTTTCGAATATTATTTTTAAGTAAGGTGCGATTACCGAGGCTAGCTCTTTCAACACACGCGCGGGTATGCCATCCGGCCCGGGAGACTTATTTTGCTCAATCGACTCTAGCTGGTGCGCGATACCTGTTTCCGAGAATATCATATCTTCCATCGAATTTCCCTCATCATTCGAAGCTGGTTCCTCAAATTCGTTGCTCACTGAAGTAAACGCTTTCTGAAAGTGTTCATTTAACAAATTCGCTTTTTCCGCGCTATCCTGTACTACATCACCTGCCTCCGTTCTCAATGACGCTATGGTGGGGCCTCTACCATGAACCTCTAACGTACGACCAAAATGCTTTCGGATTTTCTTTCAAATTACTATGCAGAACTTTCTTTTTGTAATCATTAAATGCTTCTCGCATTGTTACTCTAACTTATGACTTCGCCTCTCTATATTGATGCAGTATTATTGACCTCTGTTCCACTGCGACTTATAAAGAATTACTATTTAAGCGAGCGTGAAGTTTTCTTTGCCGTCTAAGAGCGCATCTAACTTTCTGGTTGTACCATCTTGGTTCCGCACCATCACGTTTAAGTTTATGTGGTATAAATTTATCCGTACCCTCTCGCATCATATCCCTGAACACGCACCATAATTCCTCTGTACTAGCGTCGATAGATGCCCCGCAGAAATAAGGGAATTGTGTCTGTAAAAAAGACCTAAATTTCGAGAAATCGCCTTTGGCGTACATATATACGCGTCTTCTAGCCTTAACCTGTTTCTCCACTTTTAGCTTAAATTCTACGTACACAGCATTATGATCGCTTATTCCTTCCTCTATGGAAAGCTTGTTCATACGCTCGGGGTAATTCGTTACGAGTAAATCTAATATATTGTTCGATCTCGTGGGACATCTTACTAGCTGACACAACGAGTGTTTAACGAAGGTTTCTATAAGTGCTTCTCATGATTCACGCTCTCTACCACCGGGATCAAAGCAATTATGATTCCAGTCTACTGAAGGTAAGTTGTAATCTCCTCCTATTATAATAGCCCTCTCTTTATTTTTCGATATTAGCGTTGCTACTTGTTTCTCGAGATTATGAATAATTTCTAAACTTGCATTGGGAGGCCTATAAAATGCGCATGTATTTGCTATAGTGTAATCGCTTCCTCTAACTCCACACCAAACACTTTCTATTTCGGCGTCATTAATCGGTAGTGGCAAACTTTCGTATGCCTTGCTGACTGCTATAAATACTCCACCTCCCGTCCGGATACTACGGTCCTTTCTAAAAATTCTATAGTCTTGAGGGAATACCTCCTGACTTGCAATCTCGTCAGTGAGCCAACTCTCTGTACCGATCACGACATCGGCTTCTAGACTACGAATAATATGCTCAAAATCGGCAATTTTCTTACGGATGCTGCGACAGTTCAATACGACGACATTTAATTTCTCACTATCGCTTCTCAGATAAACCTCAGCCTTACCATTCGTAATCGTTCTAGGAATACATCTACATGCGTTCTTCATACTATTATTCCGCCAATTGGTTGATATAGCATTTTCTTTCTGATCGCGTTTTATTTCACCATTTTTATCGAAATCCCAAACGTTAACACTATTGACATCACGGATGTCAGCGCCTTCATCGCTCGGTAACTCAAAATATCTAGAGGATCGCAGAATTAGCGCTAGGTTAAGGCTTCTGGAGAAATTTAGGTCGGATGTTCTCTTAGAGGAGGTCTCAGGAATATTAGAGGCACCTACGTACATGGGCAGGCACGATCACGAGAATAAAATACGAGAGATGGACTGTAGGACCGAGCGATATCAGAGCTCGTTTTTCCCAAGGACCATACGGGATCATAACAGGAGAGTGATTCCCACGAGGGACGTTATTAGGTAGGTTTTGGTGTGCTGCACCCCCTGCCACCCACCAGTCTGGTGATTTGCAGGGTATCATGTAGATGTAGAGATATCTCATTTTTAAGATATTTGAAAATGCTAAAGAAAAAAGGCCTCGCTTCGTTTCAGCTGTGCCCATATTATTCATATGGAGAAAATATATGCTCCTGAAGTCAAACCCAGGACTACTATGTTCACGTCGAGCAATTTCAAATTGAAAAGTTGAATACTCAAGCGATTCCTGAATGTTTGATCGAAAAAGGTTATAAGGTTTTTTAGTTATGAGCGGTTTTACTTTTCTCCCGTCTAACAGCAATAGCAACCAAGCGTTACACCCTCCGCACCGACACGCGAATGTCTGCTTTGATTACGATCATTTACATTTACATTTACATCAATACCCTGCAAGCCGCTAGAAGCGTTTGGCAGGGGGTGTCACAACACCAAGTGAACTCTAATTCCTCTCTTGGACTGTCTTATCGAGTCTGGGAAAAAGGATCTGTAGTATTTCTCTGTTACAATCCCGTCCGAAAACTCTTAAGAGGTTGGTATTTCTTGGCGTCAAGATTAGATGTGAGCGTAAATGTTATTAGTTATCGTAGAATTTCGTTAAAAAGACGCTCCTGATCAGCGCATTCACCCGAATATGTTGCTTGAGTCACAATCGCACTAAGTTAACAACATAAAATAGTTTAAATTTTATTGCAAAAGACGTGGTTGGCTAGTGCCCCCCTGCTGAGAGGGTGAAGACACCTGATCTCGGATTTGAGTATGGGCGTCGAGGTATGGGCCTATAACCCGAGTTAATGACATTCGAGGGGTCAGGGTCGCGGTCAGTTTTAAATTGGTCCCAGTTAGTCGACACAAGCCAAATATAAATTTTTCAAAAAGTATCTCAAGTTAGATTCTTTGGAATAATTCCGTTTCAAATAAGATATATGCGAAAATGAATTTTCATTTTGCAACTCCAAAATTAAACAATTTTCGAGCGATTTAGAATTAAATGCGAAATTTTTGGATAAAAAACTTGACTCATTTCTTTGTAGGATGGTATACACTTGGCGTAGATAGCTTAACTCGATCACATTCAAAAAATCTAATAAAAAGTCCTGCACTGTTAATATGAGGAATTCAAATGATATTCAAATGGAAAACAAAAATAATTATTTCAATCTTTAACCCAGCATACTTCGGTTTAAGCAGCAGGATAGTTAATGCAAAATTAACTGTATGTTATCGCGAAGTATGACTTTATACGGAACAAACACACTCTTCGAAATATATATGTAGAGATATATGAAAATATTGATTTAAAGTGATAGAATCCATGTTACCTGGCAGAGTACGTTTTACCTGGCGTATTGTTTGGGCACGGTGGACCACCCTGCCTGCAGGTACCGTGGAGTCCAGCCTACCCCCTACACCGGCATAAATCTTTTGTTAACGTTTGCTCACTAGTGAACCGCAGAATTGAAACCCAGCGATTTAAAGATTTGTCGAACGTCACAACTGGCTTTTCTTTTTCTGTATAAAAAATTTCTATTAAATGCGTTAAATATATAATTTATTTTAATTTTCCATTTCATATTTATTTTATTAAAAAAGCGCACCCGAAGAAACCTTCATATCACGTTACTGTTGGCGAGGCAACGCCCATCAATAAATACCTCTTATTGTTTTTTTAACCTTGATATTATAGTCTTCGAGGAGCTGACGTTAAAGGAAATCGAATCGAATTCGATAAAAATTCATTTGATACCGACACGCTAAATTTTCTCGAAGTCGAAAACATTCGCTGACGTCATACGCACATCAGATAAGAGGGAAGAGGAGGCGTCGAGAGGGCGATTTATTTTCGTTCGCTTCGCGGATCGATTAATGGACAAATCGTTTGCAGAAAAAAAAATCGAATTAAACCCGATTTCATGGCGGTTAAACTGAAACCTTTTGGCTATCGAGTGAACAGAGCGAAGAGAGAATTTGAAGCGAACTTGTCGATAAGGTGTGGCGGGAATAAAGGAAGTCATTGATTTTCACGAAGTGGATGTAGCACGCTCCCAGGGTATCTGGGTCCATCGCGGGAGGAACCCCTTTCTCCCTCTCTTATACACGTGCACGCACGCACGCACGCACGCATACACGCATGCGGAAGACATCCATGCTGGACTTCCAAAAATACGAAAAAAGCATGCGGGATCGACTTTTTTAAAAATTCCAAACGCGATCAAAAATATCTTTTATTTGTTAAAACTGAGAAAATGTATTTTAAGAGAGTAGAAAACATTACATATTTATAATAATGAATGTAATACTGTAGGCACTTTCAAAAGAAGTTTACTGCTTTACTGCATTGTAACATAAAAATATTTATCTCAAATGAAACACATATGGTGAATATTTTCATGGAACCGATATAATTTTAGGAACGACTGATATGTAACTGCAGAAACAATTACTAACAGAAGAACAACAAAGAAATTATCTGAAACGACCGATGGGACACATTATATTTCTTAATTTTATACAGGAAGGCTTAAATGAATACACGGACAACGATCCAATTTTTATTTATGGCTATAAATGCATACTTTCGAACTAAATCGGATATTTTTAAATTTGGGCGAAATATGACCAATTGAGGTGTTGTGGTTTGTGTGCCAAAAAGACTTCCCGTGATAAAATTTTGTTGAGTTTAATTCTGGATATACACCAACGACAGGAAGTTGGTGACTAAGTCTAACCATTTCCGATTCTCTATATGTGATTCCTTTCTCTAATTTTATCCACATTCGATATAGAGCACACAGCCGTTGATTTCCGACCGATTGCACTTTTAGGCACCGTTGCTTTATAGTATATTCCATGCCAATGTTCAGCTCTCGAAGAATTTCCAACAAATTAATCCATCGGATGCTCAACCGTTCGTATAGGACAGTGGTTCTTAACCTTTTTTGGCTGCGACCCAAATTCTGGTCGCGGCGACCCATTTCCTCCAATATCTCACTTGTAATAAGTAATAAAATAAATAGGAATTTAATAAATAAATGAAAATAAGCTTTCAGATCATTAGCATTGAACAGGTTCTTAGGAGGAATGATATATATGGATATAGAAAGCAATGGAAAACCTTTGACGGTCCACTCAAAATGGTTTGGCGACCCAATTTTGGGTCGCGACCCAGGGGTTAAGAACCACTGGTATAGGATAAGAGCTTCCTCACGTCACATTACCTACTCACTGAAATTCGGTATGTCAATGAGATAAATTTTATATATCGTGACTTCGTAGGCTTAATACTTTGGAACCAGTTGATTATTCCTTGGATAAATCAATAGAGCTATAAAGGTTATATATTCCCAGAGTACAATAATGATGTTTTCTTTGTGATAAACCATAGCTGTTTGACTTTATGGAATTTCTTGCAAAGAACTATTAATATACTTGTTAACCTAAGCGCATGTCTTTTTTAATTCCTTTTTATGAGATGCTCATAACTTGAGACATTATGTTCTTTTAAACGCCATCCGAATATCAACGTATACATTAATTGAGTAAGGTCAATGCCAGTGTCAGTCACAACTTGAAGCGAAGCTTCCCCTCAACTTTCACTCAGCCAAGCTTAAGTGGAAGTGGAGGGGAAAGTAATGCATGAATGCAAGGAGGCTCTGCGGGTACCTTGAATAGGGCTCCGAGCCTCAGTTCGCGGCAACGACAGCGACTTCAATAATTATTATATAAGTAAAAGTATTGGCCGAAACAATTCAATTTGAATACTGAAACAGTGCCAATTTCGCAAGTAAAATCTTCCCTTTTATTTTAACTCAGTCACGCTTGAGGGGAAGTGGAGGGGAAGGTAATGCGCGGGGCGCGAGGAGAACACGCGGGTAGTTTGAATAGGGCTTCGTGCCTCAGTGCGCGACGGCGACAGCGATGTAAATAATTATCATATAAGTATTGGCCAAAGCAGTTGAAATTGAATATTGAAACCGTACCTATTTCGTAAGTAAAATCATGATATTGTAATTTTTTTGTTTATTATCGGAAATAGTCCCACGAATCTGGTTTACATTTACCAATTCAAATTGCGCGTTGTGCCATATCATAAGGAGATTAAGGATTAGTTATAAACGATAACTTCTTTGCTTGGCCATTTATTCCTCCACTAATCCGTACTTTTTAGCTATTTTTGGTGACATCGCAGTAACCTGGCATTTGGCAGCCCAGATACGGAGTATTGGCTCATCTAGGGCTGTGGCTTAAACGCGCCAAGTATCAAGGTATACCAGGCGCGCACCAAGGATTTTCTCTTGGGGTGGGGCTCAATTCCAACAAGAATATTCCACCAAACATTTGGACAAAATTTAGCGTTTTGCGGGGTGGCTAAGCCCGTCAGCTCCCCCTGGTTGCGCGCCTGCGGTATACACTCTGTACCTTTGCCCAATGCATAGCATATGCTTACTGCAGTTTGCGTTCATGTCTCTGACTCTATGTACACTCATTTCGAAAAGTCTATCGACACGGCTCGGTCACGCCACATATAGTCCGGAGCTGAAAGTTCCGAGTATGTTGGTACCCATTGCTTGAGGGGAAGCAGAAGAGGGGCATGATAGTGAGGTGGAAGAGTGAGGAGGTGAGTTTCGAAGCCTGGGTTGGCGTGCTGGAAGAAACGAACGGAATCAGAGCCTATGAGCCAAAACCCATTCAACAGTGCGAGGGCATCCAATCCAAGAGTAGCAAGAAAACCTCAGAGAGAAGGAGGCGTGTAACCGGTTCGAAGTCCACAGTGATGTTTTACAATGGGATAGGGAAACATAAATGAATATGCCGCGGCTAGAAAGCACTTTCGGAAAAGATGCAAAATTTTACCTTTGTGGGCATTATTAATGCCAAATGCTAGACTGCACTTCACTTCGGAAAGCGTAAAAATCATCAATGGTTCAAGGGCAAAAATTATGTAATACTCCATAAATTAGGATAACAAAAATGAGAGCTGTTGATTTAGTGGAGATCCTGAATGAGCATCTTCTGCCTATGTCAGACAGATAGTGCCAGACAGCGAAGACCAGGTAGTAATACAAGATAATTAATTCATCGTTAGATACGGCCGGTGTAACTCTACAATTTTTTTGACCAGAACTGGAATATCAATGTTCTGCCCTGGCCAGCTCGCTTGCCGGATATGAATCCCATTGAGAACTTACGGGATATAATGGTGAATGAGTGGACGGGGGGAAAGTTGAGGACGGCAGCCGCTCTTGAAGAGAATGTTATGGAACTCTGGGGCTCAATCGGACGACGGCCACAAATATGTGAAAATTTAGTACGATTCATTAACCGTCGAATGCAAGGAGTGATCGACTCAGGCTGAGACTTCACTAAATACTAAAATAAAACACTAAATAATCTTTCATTGTTTTCATTGCCTATTAAATGCTGCTAGAATAAAATTTTTATTCGAAAATTTAAATAAAGTCAATATAAAATGTATCCACTATCTGTGAGAAAAGTGCTACATGTGATAAATTGCCATTTATTAGAGTTTTGGTAAAACTGATTGGATAAAGGATGTAAATATTTCCTAATGTTCTCCCGAAAAAGCAATTTTCGTGCTGGCAATTTCTTGACGCTTGAGTGATACAGGACAGTGGAATAAAAATTTCATTCCGGCGAGCGAGCTGGCCAGGGCAGAACATTGATATTCCAGTTCCGGTCAAAAAAATTGTAGAGTTACACCGACCGTATCTAACGATGAATTAATTATCTTGTATTACTACCTGGTCTTCGCTGTTTGGCACTATCTGTCTGACATAAGGCAGAAGATGCTCATTCAGGATCTCCACTAAATCAACAGCTCTCATTTTTGTTATCCTAATTTATGGAGTATTACATAATTTTTGCCCTTGAACCATTGATGATTTTTTACGCTTTCCGAAGTGAAGTGCAGCCTAGCATTTCGCATTAATAACGCTCACAAAGATGAACATATTGCATCTTTTCCGCAAGTGCTTTCTAGACGCGGCATATTCTTCATGTTCCCCTCTCTTCGAAATGGGTACCAACATACTCGGAACTTTCAACTCCGACCTATGTGTGGCGTGACCGAGCCGTGTCGCTTGACTTTTCGAAATGACTGTATATAGCGTATCAAAAAATCGTTTTGTGTTGGTTGGAAGATGCGTTTCAAAAATATCGTTTGGTTGGGTTGGAAGAATGGTATCAAAAAAACGTTTGGGTTGGTTGGAGGACCTTCTTAACATAATACATAGTATTATTATTAATTTCATATTTTTATGTTTGCCAAAATCATAACTGACTTCCTACGTCCCTCTTATATTTTTACAGGAAGTTCCAAAAACTAAAAATTTCGTTATCTTCCAGGTCGTACTCGGTTACACCACCAAGTATACGGACATGTTCTTCGGCACGGAGCACCCATCTTTCGCGTTCGCCTGGAGCACCACCATGACCCACGACGGCCTCGCTCTCGCCAAAGAGGCAGACCCCGTCGTCGCCCGTCACATGCGACGCATCCTCGCACCGGAGTCGAAGAACAAGACCGCGATGCTCTTCATCAGCGACCACGGGGTCCGCGCCGGGGAGTTCAGACAGACACCTCAGGGCAGCCAAGAAGAGAGGTTGCCTTACGCCTTCCTCGTCCTGCCTCCCTCGTACTGGAAGCGATATCCGGAGGCCATGGAGAACCTGGCGCGCAACGGAAAAGAGCGCCTCACCTCCCCTTTCGACCTCTACTACACCCTAAAGGACCTACTCACTCCGAGGGCCTCTATATCGTCTCGGTCCATAGAAAAAAGATCCAAAGAGCTCGCTGCGTCGGAACGACTCCCGAGAGGTATAAGTCTGTTCCTGCCCGTGCCAGAGAGCAGGAGGTGCGAGGACGCCGGCATATCGCGCCACTGGTGCACGTGCGTCAACGGCACCGTGGGCACCAACTCCGCCCTACCTCGGGGTGAAAAAGTAAAGGCCGGTGTAGCGTTAGTAAGGTCGATAAATACACTACTTTTGAAGAACGAAGAGTCTGCGAACAAATGCGCGATCCTGAGACTCGCGGAGGTAATGGAAGCGAAGTCGGCGGGAGATGGAACGATGCTGGTGACGGTGAAGACGAACCCTGGAGGGGCGGTGTTCGAGGGCACGATGGGAACGCACAAGAAAGTGGAGAAGGGAAAGGAGAAGAAAGAGGAGACAAATGAGGTAGTGGGGGAGGGTGAGAATACGGAAGAAGATGGCGGAACAGAGAAAAGCAAGACGACGAGGGAGAACAAAGACGAATACAGCGTCTCTTTCGGCATCAGTAGACTCAATCGCTACGGCAATCAGAGTGCTTGCATCGGCGATTACCACCTAAAGCTGTACTGCTATTGCATCGATCAGATCCACCGGGAAGGTTCGAATTTAAAGGGCAGCTGATGACGGCTAGTGCGATTCGTTCAAGTCTCCGATTCGATCTTTTTTCGACCTAGCGTCTACGGACGCAGAAAAGTCAAACACCTCCGCCCAATTTCTTTTTCTCGGTGGTAGCGAACAAAAATGGCAAAATGTAAGGGTAAATTCGTATTAAGTGCCTTGAAAAACGAGAGGAAATTGGAAAACCCTTTTTCTACGTTTTTGCATACTGGGAGGACGAGTTTGCTAGTTACGAAAAAGTGCCGCCTAGAAGGCACCGAATTAACATTAAAATGGGGGGAAAAATATTCCTGAAAATAAAGAAAGTTGAGGCGATGAGGTGTCAAAGCGGTTTCGAGAGGGGAACGTGAGCAAGTAAGCCATTTTTGTGACTGTGGTTATTTTTTTAACGAGACCCTAGAATGAATGTTAAAGGAAGTGCGTGGTCATGGACGGAACTCTTTTTGTTTTGCGTTGGGTGAGACGGAGAGAGGAAAAGAGGGAGAGAATTTGCAAGAGAGTATTGAGACCCTTGCTTCTCCATCGTTCCCACATTAACTTCCCTCGTTACTTAGTCTCTCCTCATATCTCTCCTCTCTCCCCCTTCCCCTATCTCTTTGCCCCTCCCTAGACCTCCTATCTCTCGGAGACGGCCGCGCAGGAACCCCTCTCTCCCTCCCTCTCTCCCTTCCTCCCTCTCTCCCTCTCTCCAACAATCGATATACCACCGCTGCGTGATCTTGATTCCACGCCGATTCGAGGGAAGCATGCATCGCTCGCCCTCCACGCTCCGGGCGTGGATTCACGCGCACACACGCACCAAGACGCTTCGAGGGATCGAAGTGCGGCCAACGGAGCAAAAGGACATGGCGGAGAGAGTGAGAGGAAGAAGCGAGCGAATGGGCTGAAAACAGTTATATGGGATTCATCCGGGGAGAGTGGACGGGACAACTCACCAGAGGTGTAGGCGATCCTCTTCCTCCCCGCAGGAGTCCTCGTGTTCGTCTCTCTCGCGCCCACGACGGAGGAAGGCGGAATCACGGCGGAAGAACAAAAGGAGCGAACACGGGCCGATCAATCGGCACGGAAGGGAAGATGACTCCGAATGGGGAACGGAGTTGTTTATACGCGGGTTGCCGAGGGAAGCGGAGACCTCTGCCGCCGAAGACGGCCTTCGCGACCAGGATGGCCGTCAACATCGCCGCCCGTGGCGTAGCGTTCCTCCCGGAGGGCGACGCAGGCGCGTGGCGTCGCTATCGGCTCCCCCTAAGAGGTACCGCGTTCCGCTGGCCGTCGTCTGACTCCGAGAAGAGAGTCTGCGGGGCGACGGCCGACGCTCAGGGGCCAGGATCCTCCATTGTACTCTCCCCTCCTCTCTTTTCCCCTCCGACGCCGCTTCTGCGCCCCGGGATCTCTCGGTCGCGGGGCGATGCTGTGCGGAAGCGGGTAATCTAGAGATTGCTTCGGGGGAAGCGTGTATGTGTATGTGGCTCGAAAAAGGGAGACGAAGGAAGTTAGTCGACTCCTTCTGGGGAAAGTAGGGGGAGGGAGAAGGAGAGAGAGAGTGAACGATAAGGACGGCGGACGCAGGAGCGAAATGTTGAACGGCATAGGCTAGTAATCGCGCTTTTGTGGAAAGTTGCACGGAAATAATGCCGCGAAATCTACGAAGATATGGGATTCCTACTGTAGTGGTCGTTAGTTCCCTTCCGCTCTCTTCTCGTGACATTTGACGCGATGAGATTGCGTACCGTTATTTGCGAATAAAATGTAGCTAAAACAACGATTATCTGTTTCGGTGTGTTTCGGTTTTTGGTCGGAAAAAATATTTTCGGTACGATCTTCTTCTTGATTTTTCGGACTTCTGTGGAGAACTATTTTATGCGAGATGACAGTAAAAATTTACGAGGACTATACCGTGTTATTGAAATCCCTCTCCACGAATAAGGTTGCTAGAAATTCTGAAGTTCCTTCCCGAACAACAGGGAAAGAAGTAACGTTAATTTCTTTATATAAATGTGGAACTTCAACCAAAGGGCAGAACCATTTAGGTGAAATTATTATTCTTTGGTTTGTTTGTAGGTAAGTTGAGTTGGTTTGTTATTTGTCGCAAAAAAGTGTTAATAAGTGTTAGAATGGTAATGTTAGGACTCAAAAAAGTTAAGACGTGATTTTATTCATTAATCATTGTTATATGAGATGAGATACAATGCATGAACTTAAACGAAAATGAGAAAACGATCTTCGGCTTGGGTCTTTGTTGACAAGAGGTTAAAAACCTCAAAAGTGTCTTTATTTATAAAATAAAACGATTTATGAATTAAGGCTAAATCTCGCAATTCAATTATTTTATCTAATTAACTGCATATCACAATTTTGTCGTCAAATCTCGGCAGACGACTATCTCTTTGAAGACAGTTTTATTAGGTGGAATAAATGTTTCTTCGATGAAATGTAAACTCCTTATCGTAATGCAACTTATTCCGCTCCATCTGTATCTTCTGCTTACAACTTCTCAAGGCATTCTAAGGGAAATTCTGATTAATAATAACTAATTACCTTTCGAATAAGATTTCACTCGAAAGTAAAAGTTTTGGAAAGGAAATATTTTTATTATTGAACTTCCAATATTTGAACTTGTAATCATCGATAAATTATATACTTAAAGAAAACATCTGATGTGGCCAACACATGACATTCTCCATATTTGGGGTATAGATATTTAAATTGTTATGAATAGCATTATAAGACAAAATTATCATTTCGTCTCGTAAAAGAATACAGTCGTCCTTATTGCCGTAAATTACGTATATTTTGAATATGTTTACAGAATTCACCGTTACATGGTTCTGGCGCTGTATACTGGAAATTAAGAAAAAGCAAAATATCTCCGAAATGGATGGTTCTACGAAAATTTGTTTCAAACAAAACTTGGAAGAAATATTATTCTCTACAACTTTGGTCCTCACGAAGATTACCAAAAACGACGTTTTTAAGGAGATATTTGACGGAAACCGAAAAAACCGATTATTTATAAATAATTTCTAAGCAATAAATGCTATAGAAAATTGTTTGAAATAAAAGATGTAGGAAATTATATTTTCTACATTTTTTGTAATAGTCAATGTATACAATAATGACGTATTATCGGAGAAATATCGCAAAAACCGAATCGGGTTACGAATAAACCTCGACTTCCGGTTAACCGGTATTGTACAAAAACTGATCAGTTCGTGGTGCTCATGCTAAAGTGTTATATATGCAATTTGCTAACAATATGGCAATTAATGTTTGAGTTAGAGCAGCCACAATCACATACATCCACATAGACAAACACAGACATTCTGAAAATAGTCTAAACGTGTTCTAGGGACTTCAAAACGTGTATTTCCGTTGAAATCTCCAAGTCAATTTTTTTCGTGATCACAATACCTTCCCATTACTACGTATGGAGAAAGTAAAAATCTAAATAATTCCCATTCTTCAAGTTTGAAGCAATCTTTACGGATAATAAGTAAAAATTATAAACTAGTTTACTAACATTTCATGGTTCAGCTACTTCTACATGTGCTATGAAGCTGAAATTTTTTCTACTGGTAGAATTTTCCAAGTAATGAAAACGCGATTATAGAAATTTGAAAATTTTTATTCGTTCGGCCGTAATAAATTCTCAAATGTTAAACAAATTGACTAATGCTTATGTATGTACTTTCTGAAGGTGCAGGAAGCTGAAAATTTTAAACAAGGTAGGGAATGATGCTCCGGTAGTAATTAACATTGAAAATTTTTTAAATGTTTATTATTGTGGCTGTTGAAAATTCATTAATTTTAAACAATTCAATTTATATAAATGCACTTCTATAGGTGCTACACCGATAATATTTTGCACAAATGTGAGGTATTTGTAACGAATGATGAAAACCTAAAAAAAAATAATTATATATTTTAGGGGTTGTTTTTACCACAATACTTTCAAAACAGTAAAACAGGCAATTCGGCGCAGAGATGCAAACATGCGTTTGAAAATTATTTTCTGCATTTATTTTTACTTTAAGGTGAGAGAAAATGCTTTCAAAATGCAAGCACACATTCGCTAGTATATATATATATATATATATATATATATATATATATATATATATATATATATATACACACACACATACATATATATGTGTGTGTGTGTGTGTGCGCGCGCGTGCGTGTGTTTTATTATTATTATTATTATAAGGGAACAGTGAGATTTTATTCCTTCTCCGTCGCCTTATTTATTCATTATTTTTCATCTTTCCATTGTGCAACTCTGGCAAAAGTTGGCAGCTGAGGGACCCCTCCGGAGGGGCTGGTTACCGCAACCTCGGGGTTTATCCCCAACCGCTTCACCCCACCATCATTGCAAACTGGACCGAAATCCCATAAGAAGCGTTTCTCGTTCCCTTCACGATCACCTTATCCATTCATTCATTCATTCCTTTTAAAAACTAGTTTGCAAAGTTCCATCACTGTGTCATTATAAAGGTGCTATTTTTAGTTTACCGTCTTCCACTGTACATATGGCATTCTCTGCAAACCAAAAATCTATAAAAACTCTTTCGCTCCCGAGACTCTGATGGTACGCCCACTCTCTCATCAGGCGCTTGGTCAGTTTCTTTTTAAAATCCCTCCAGTAATGTGCCTCACTCATTTCACCTTTGTTGAGTCTCGTGAATCCGTGATATATCACGCTCTTTGCTAAAGTTATAATGAAGTTCGCAATTTTCCTACCTTTAATGTTAGTACGCGACTCCGTTATGAATCCACTATATAGATCCCTAAGTAGAATTCTTGAGCTTTTTGGTGAGCTTTTTTTAAGGTGTTCTTCAGGCATGTCCACACAGCTATTGCTTTCGGGCATTCAAAAGCTATCTGCCAAGCGCTTCCTTCTTCATCTGGGCACCACGGGCAATTTCTGTTCTGCGTGATTTTGGCTTTGGCTAAAAACATCCTGTCTGCCCATCTGTCTAACACCAGCCTCCAGGCAACTTCACCATCTGCACCGAATGTGGGCTATTCATGGAAATTCCTCCAAATGATGGGATCAGCGGAGTGTTTTCCTTTCAACGGCCATTGCACATTACTCCTGATGTATAAAACCTCCTTGTACATTTGTTGCTTGTGTATGGGTAGGCAATCGAGGGTATTCTTCCTCTTACTTTGAAAGTTGATTCTTGGTGGTTCACCGGGAGGGTGCCAGCCAACTGAGGTTGGCCTGAAGTCTTCCACAGGACGGATATTTAATATTGCCCAAGATTCCATAACTGAATTATAGAAACTATCTATATTTCTGCATTTGCTGTATGTCAAGCGGTTGAAGAACAGTCCGCTAACCATTCCCCTACTTTTGTATTTGGATAGATTATGTGCAGCAAGCATTTTCCATGGAGGAGTCGGAGAACCGTACAATAACCTTTGGGCAAAGAGAATCCTAAACGCTTCTATCCTAGCTGAAATCTTTACGAGCCCCAGTCCTCCCTCCTTGAGAGGTGTTGCGAGTGTCTGCATTTACCCAATGTCGACCTCTTGCTCAGATGAAGTCCACTAACAATCCCTGCAGAAGCCTTATGAAGGAAGGAGGTGTGTTAAAGCACTGCAGTATGTGCCACAGGCGTGGGGCTAGGAACTGGTTAGCTGCCGGCACCCTGCTTCTAAGGGACATTCTTCCCACGCGCGGACTCCATCTATCGATTCCTGTTCTGAGTTTTTCTAGAAGAGTCTTCATGTTTTTGTTTAGCACTCTTTCTTTGTCGTTCCCAAGCCATAGACCGAGGAAAAAAGCGCCCTCCTTTCCCCAGCGAAAGCCCAATGGATTGTCTACCCTATTTTTCCATTTGCCACTCCACAGCCCTTCGGACTCCTTTGCAATGAGTCGTGCTCCGGACACTGCTGCATAATCACAGAAAACGTTCAAGTTTTCGAGGAAATCTTTATCCTTTTCCACGAAAAGGGTTTCGTCGTCTACGTAATCCGATACTGCCAGTCTTTTCTCCTGATGACCAGGTATTGACACCCCTTTCAAGCGTTTTTAAATTATGACTAAGAATGGTTCAATCGACAGGGAATAAATCTGGTCCGACAAGGGGCAACCCTAACGTATTCCTCGCCGAAATTTGATAGGAGCTGTCAAGGAGGACGACACAGGTGGCTCCTTCGTTGATCATGTTGATAGTGGTCACGCCGAAACACATTTTCTCCAAGGTTTTAAAGAGGTGGGAGGTGTGACCCTATCGAACGCTCCTTGCTGGTCAAGGATACCACCGCTAATGCCTCGTCATCTTCATTTTTTGCACTTTGTAGAAGGAAGATGTTGTCTAATATAGTGCGACCTTGGACGCAGTAGCCTTGCTTCGGTGATACTATTTTTGGAATCACCGTTGCTATTTTCCTGGAAATGGCTTTCGTGATAATCTTGTAGTCGGTTGTAGTGATGGATATGGGTCTCCAGTTTTTAATGTCTGTTCTTTCCCCTTTTTTGTGGATCAGAGAGACTACAGCACGTCTCATGGAGTGTGGGAGTTGCCCTCGAGAGAAACTCTCATCCATTACCCTCTTAAAGGGTTTTGAGAGAACGTTCCAATATTTTACATAGAATTCCGTTGTTAGACCATCGAAGCCTGGAGCCTTTCCTTTATTTAAGGATTTAAGGCTTTCTGTCAGGTCTTGCCTGCTGATAGGAGCGTCACACCCATTCCTTTCCAGCTCCTCGAGGCGTTTCAATTCTTCGTAGACACCCTCATTGGTAGTGACAATACTCTCCTCCGGCTCGAATATCTCGGAGAAGCAACCGTGGACGTAGGTGCACAGTTTTTCGGGGGAAGTATTGGTCTCTCCATCCCACCTGAGCGCCGTTAGTGGTCTCGACCTCGAGTGTGTTGCTTGTTTCGCTAGGAGGGAGCATGCAGGAATGCCTGTGGCAAGCATCTTCTCCCATCCCACCCTCGCGAGAATCCTTTCCCCTTCCCTCTCGTACCATTCCCTTATCTCCTGGATCTCGGCCGCCATGGTTCTCCACTTGCTGTGCCCATTTCTGCCACTAGGGTCTCCATTCCCCGTTTGGCTTTTTCTTTCTCTCTTCTCTGCCAGTTCTGGAATCGAACGGTGGCTTATTTTATTTCATTCTTCGGGAGATTCCAGGACTGCAGGATGTCTGGTGTCTCGTCCGATCTTCCGGATATTGCGGAGATGAGATTCCTCATTATCTCGACATATGACTCGTTTTCTATGAGTTCATTGTCAAACCTCCAGTACGGCCTTTTCCTCGTCTGTCCTTTCGGGTTGGATAAAATGACCCGGACAACTAAGTGATCTGAAAACGACGGAATCAGCATCACGGACTGCAGAGAGTGGGTCAGCGGTCCAGAGGTGTACACTCTATCCAATCTGGCCTGTGAAAAATGCGGCCTACAGCTCACGAACGTGTAGCCTTTCTCTGCTCCGCGGAGCTCACTCCACGTATCCTGCAGCCCCTGGCTGGTGACCAATCTTTTTAACGTGGCCGCGACCTGTGGATGTCGCTCTGCACCGCATGAGCGATCTGTGGTCGGCGACAACATAGTGTTGAAATCGCCTCCAAATAGGATGTCCGCTGTGCTCCTTGCTGTCGAAAGGTGTTCTTCGACCATCTTAAGGACATTTACTGCCCTAATAGGGTCTTGTAGCACATATATGCTGATGAAGCGGCATTGCGCAGGCGGAGATCCCCATTCTATCAGTAATTCTTGAACGTAGCCTTCCACGATTATTGTATCGCTGATGATACGTGCGCTCGTGTCATTCCTGAAACCGACCGCCGTGCCAGACTGCTGCTGCCTAGGCGAATTAAAATACCACACGTATTCCGACGAGGTCGTTAGAGGCGACGACGAGGTGTTGGTTTCCTGGAGCAGACATATGTTTGGGGCCCATCTATTGAGGAAAAGTTCCAGCTCGATCCACTTAGCCTCGCTTCTGACCGATCGAACATTCACCGTGATTACCGATGTCCCCGCCATTGAGATGAAGGGTGCGGTTCTGTGGCAGTCGACGCAGTCTTCCAGTGTATTTTTCTATTGACTGCCTGCCATGATTGAACCTCTTGCCAGGTTCACCGCAAGCCTCTGCACCCTGGCCTTGAGGGACCTTTCCTTAACTATCCTCTTCAGCTTAGATAACGTGTTGGCTAAAGGGATAAGGTCCTCCGTAAATTTGAGGGCCACCTCCACCGGTTCGTAGTTGCCTTTCACCTCCCTGAGGAAAATCATGAGATTCTCCTTACTGATGGGGCAAAATGAGGGATCATCTAGGTATTCTTTCTCGATCGCCTCTTGGTCCGTTTTTAGTAGCCCCCATCTCGTTTCTATTTCTGTGTCGGAGCTATGCCCCGATTTCTTCTGCTTTCCGCACCCCGAATGGTCTGTTTTCTCCCTCTTCGCGCGAGTCCATTGCAGGTCTTGCGAAGAAGAATCTTCTTCGGAAAAGAGGTCCATCTCAAAAGCAATTTCCGCACACTCATCCGCAACTTTGCGTTCAGCCCGTCCAGGAATTACCGCTGTCTCTACGACTGTTGGGTTGGAGGTGACAGCGGCGTCTTCATGGATTGGTTCAGGTGTTGGTTCCATGGGTAGGATTATCATGGAATCGGTTGGACTGTGCTCACGAGTAGTTTCCGCAACCCGTTTGGTTTGAGGTTCGGGATTGGGCTGAGGTTCGGTGATCGTGGTATTGGAAATGGTATGCGAAATACAATGAATGTTTGATAATTAACATTGACAAAAACAATCCGTTTTCCAAATACAACTCTAGTGATGTGAAAAGTGAATCTTCTTGTGAAATCTTAAATATTTTTCAAATATTTAAAAAAATATTGTATATTTAGAATAAAGAAAATGAAAGTAATGCAGAAAAACGGCATAACAAATGAAATATTAATTTCCCAAATATTTACATTTTTCACATAACACTACTGAACAGACATTGCATATGGGAGCATCACATTTGTAACCGTTATTAGAAGTTTTCTTATCATTTCTTCTTGGGCAAAACACAGACCGTTTTCTTTTATTCGACACTTGTGTACATTCTGAAAATGGAATGGGTAGCTGAACAATCTGGCTAATTATTTGTCGTAAATCCCGTGGTAACCTCGTGCAAGCCAGTCTCCTTTTCATATGTTCCTCGACAAGGTGAGAAGCTAAGTCATCTAAAAATTTAAATCTTTAGGTATTGGCATTACTTTCCTTTAGATATTTGAGCAAAATGTAACTATTAACGCCTGCTATATCAACCATTTGGTAAAACACTGCCATCGGCAATTTGATCAAGGGAGTCTACTCCTCCTTTGATGGAGTTGTAAAACTCGATTATCTCTGGTTTCCCACTTCCAATGCCTCCGCAGTCTGATGCATAGTAGAAACTAAAATGACTGCCTTACCCTTTTTAGGCACAAAAGGAAGCAGGGTCATATTATTGGCAAAACCATACAATGAGGAAAATTCTGGGCGGCTCCTGTTCAGCAGAAATTGCGGCGGTATTTCTTTCTTGTTTTTTTTCAGGGTTCCGACATAGGTTAATTTCTTTTTGCTTAACTGGTTTACCACCTCAATGCTGCCAAAACAGTTGTCAGCAGTAATATATCTGTTCGACCCATATAATATTGGCTGAGAAGGACACAATACCTAGAAAATATAAACATCAACCTGAAACTACATGGATAACCAAGATAATTTCCAATAAAAAAATATAATTTAACGAGCTCTCTAGCCACAAGCTCGTATAGCTACTTACCGATTGTGTCGGAACAGAAAACTTTCTCTCCTCAAGCGGTAACGTTACTCCATTATTATTTTTCCCAATATATATGTAGGCATTACAAAAATACCCATTTTTAGCGTCTGACAAAACGAGTACTTTTATCCCATATTTTCGTAGCTTGGTTGGGATGTACACACTAAATTTACACAGACCACGAAATCAGATAAGCATTTCATCAATGCAGGTTGACAATTAATAACAAATTTCTTGAATAGTTGTGATATTGCTGCAGCTGCGTCTGTGCGTTTTCTTTCTTCCCGATCTTCAGAATTGTCAAACCTAAGAGCAGCTAATAGTTTTAGCATTCTTCCTAAACTCATTGTAGCCTTGAAAATTTCCCGACCCTTTCCATTGGTTTGGAAAAGTGAGCACAGATCTTCGTCATTTTTTTGACTTGAGAATCGCAGTAAAATAAAGAAGTCCTAATAAAGCTAGGATTTCAGTTTTATCTGTGTCCTGCAGCTCTGTTTTATCTTTTGTTTCATACGGGTCACGAGAGCGTGCCAGTTTCACATTCGCGTGTAGCACTATATTCTCGATAATGTCATCAGAATAATCATTTTCCATACACTCACAGCATTTAGTCTTGGATCTTCCTTTAGCGGCAAATGAGACATAATATTCCGAGACAACACTCTACGGAATCTTGTTGGCCCTTCACTAGTCCACTTGAAGCGATTTTTGCCATAAAACGTCTTTCCTGAAGTAGATGGTTCACCATGCAGGTTTTCAATATTGGAGGAATCTGAAACTGAATCCACATATTGTAGTGTTGAATAATTTTCATCGTAAGATTGTTCCGAGTCTGTATTATCAACAAAATTATAATCAGGGTCATTCTCATCATCAACATCGCTGTTGTCACTCTCCAAGTCACTCAGAACCCTCAGAGCGACTTCAGAAAAATTAGGATCATTCACACTAATCAATCTCGTAGTACCACTTGGAATGGAGACGTTTTCAAACATTTTGACGGAACTATAAGGTGGACTACGAAAAAAAATCACGTGCGCAAAATGTTATGTAAATGGTGAGGTGGGGTCTCAGTGGCCCCAGGAAAACTTTTGAGATCACTCACACGTGCAAAACTAAGGAAGCAGCAGCAACCACCTCAGACAAAGGCTCAAGGCTAACTGATATGCAGCTACAAAGACACATGCCATCAAAGAGTGCAACATTGTAATTAAACAGATAAGAATACATTGAGTGGGGTCACGATGACCCCACCTCACCAGTAGAGGGTTATATTACAATCAGCTTTCCTTACAATTAAACATAATTGCTTGTAACAATCCGTTTCCGAACGTATTGCATTCAAATATGACGATAATTGTATTTCGTCACATCCAGCTTCATTTCTTGTGTAATTATGCCGATGAAATGTTTACATGTATTGTAAGCAAAAAACCCGTGAAAAAGCAATGTCCATGATTGAACACTGACTCCGGTAAATGTACACCAGATACTTGAGCTTATTTACGTTAATAAACATTATGATGTAGAATATAATGATTTTACTTACAAAAAATGTAAGATTCCAGTATTCAATAGACGAAAGAAGGTTCAATTACTTTCATCAATAAACGCTTCCTGAATAATAATCAGTATCTATTTACGTTGCTATCCATAAACATCAATCGTTTCTTTGCTTAAAAGTGCAAAGCGAATAACGCTAAACTTTCGTTTATTTGTAAGCTTCATTGAAGCTAACTGAATCGGAGGTAACAATGACGGCCGCCTTGGTTACGCCCGGAAAGACTACGAAAATCCCACAAAATTTCGAAACAAATAGCGTATTTCTGAAAACTTCGACCTTGTAACATGTAAACTTCGCAGGAATAAGATAGTATGGAGTTTTATTCGTCGAATAAAGCATAAACGAAAAAAATCAGTCCATATTTACATATTTTGATGCTTGAAGGAAGAATACCTTGCAAGTCAAGAAATGGATTCATACGTGTTATCTTATGGAAAAATGTTAATCCTCAATATTGGCAGCACTGATTAAACCCGGCTGACCAAACCTTAACCATTCACTAATTTAGGATGTAAGGAAGAATCGTACCAAATTTGGGTATTCTAGCTTTTATCGTTTAGGAGGAGTTCCATGAAAAACCAACAAACACACAAACGCAAGCTTCAAAATATATTATAGTAGATTAATTGATATTTGTAGAACAAAATACATTTAATCCGTATCTTTGTGAAATGTCTTAATTAAAAAGTAAAGCGATAATTTTGAAGTTATAAATCAGAGTATCTACAACACATATATTTTTCAATCTACTATTTTTAACGATAAAATAACATAAAATATTAACACGTCGCACTATAAAGGCTTCCAATTAGCCCATAATCAAGAAAAACGAAACTCTAAAAGAATCTATTTAATTGAAATGCAATTTAGATCGTAAAATAACGCAAGTTGACAGGACACCGATCTTCTGTTCAATTTATAAACATAAAAAAACATTATATTAATCAGTCGCGCATTAAAAATTACTCTTAGCACCACTACCTATCAAGCAAAATTGTTTTATTTTTTAGTTTTTGTCGTGATTTTACCGAAAATAAAATTAATAAACATGGATTTAAAGTATACATGATTTTACTGCAAAAATAAATGAAAATGATTTTCCTACGTCTCTTAAAAAATGTTTAAGCTAATATGAAATACTGACTTACCTTTATAAACCCTGTTCCTTTCAGTAAAAGGTATTTCGTTTCTCTACTAGTAGAAAACGTAGAACGCATCACTTTCCTTCCTTCTTGAAATCGCACAAATTATTTATATCCAACTAATTTAAGACACAGGCCAACAGAGTGTCACCTAGCTCTTTCGCATTACTAAGTGAGAATGCAGCATAGGGCGCGCTTCGTAGCAGATTGATATTCCCCAGAATGGTTAAGCATTTTGAATATTCCACGAAAAAACAATGAAACAGAAATATAATACACTGAGGGACGCAAAGCCCTGCTGTGGGTCTTTGCCACCTTGATGAAAGTAGACCTCGCCGCCACCAATATTTCTTGCAGATGGTCTCTTTGTTTTGCACCCCAGGGGATATTACCCTGGGGGCAATGCACTCTTTGACCATAGGCGCGGGATGGATGAGAGGCATGCATTCCCATGGAGGGTGGGAGAAGGGCGATTAAGAAAGGAGAGGCGGGAAAGGGAAACGAGCATCACCCCCACCGCCCTCACCCTAAGACTCGAAAGTTGATCAGTGGGAAACATTTTCAAGGGTCCCCAAGATCAAGGAGTCTTTGTAACCAATCCCTTGTGTAAGGCTTTGTTTTTCCAAATGGTATCTCCGGAAGTCTTCGCCTCGTTGTTACCCGCTGAACAGTGATTTGAGGTCGCATTTTTAGGCGCGTTTCGCTTCCAGCGTGAGCGCCTATTATCGTCGGTCGGTCCGTCTGTCCGTCCGTCCGTCCGCATGTTCGTTCTCGGCTTCTACTGAACGGATTTTCATGAAATTTGATACTAAGGACTTAAAATCAAATATAAGAAGAAAATTGAAAAATGAATCTCGTACGCCAATCAGGGGTACCACTTTACTGGTGACAAAAAATTAAATTTCCCTCATATCTCGTAAAGTACTGTTCATATCAAAATATTTTTCAAATAATAGTTGTAGAACTGGTAAATAAGAGTATTTCCTTTCCTATACATTTTTATCGTAGAAGTAGCCGTTATCGAGAAAATCAAACAAAAACGTCTTAAATCGAGTTGAACCTAGAAAATTTCTTGCATAGTTACTTCTTCATTGTTGCTAACATAAACAATCTCACAAACCAACGTTTAATTTACTTACGTGTGCATGGAATATTTTTAAATAGGAAGAAAATGGATTATTTATGATGAAGAAAAGAACTTTAAAACGCTATTTCCCTTACGTACAGGTATATAATTTCTTTCTAATACTCCATGCTCGAAACGCGCCCATTTGTGATACGTTGTACACTTTCCTAACTTGTTACTTATATTTTCCAGAAGAAAACACTAACCGTATCTATGAAAAACAAAATTAGATATTTTCAAAATATTTGTGAGTCAAAATTTCTGCCTCCAAAAACTCGGCGCCCCAAGCGGTAGCTTGGTCTGCTTGTTTGGTTGAGCCGGCTTAGAAAGTAAATTAAAGATGAGTCGTACCAGAAAAATGATGGGTATATCATACGATAGGAAGGAAGTGAATCTAAATTACCACCTATGAAGAATAACCAAAGCCGATGTCACAACAAATCAGGGCATCGAACCGTAATTTTTTTCGCTCCTGTTTTCGTTCCGGTTCACTCAAAACACAAAATTTCGGTTCGGTTACGGTTTCGCTCCGACAGTCATCAGTGAACAGGTTCGAACCGGTTTTTTTCACTCCGACCTTAAAATATTTTAGGAAACTTTTAATAACTGATTTATTAATTTAGGTAATTTTCTAATTAAATCAAATACATCTTCACTATAACAATAGTTATATTCAAAAAACTAATAATCAAAACCTGAGAATAAATTATTTAAATGTGAATATTTAGTAAGTATTTTATTTATTTAAGATTATATTTAAAATTGAATATTTACAAACCATACATGCGTCGCATATGTTTTCAACAGGTTAGGAAAGTGTACAGTAAATTATAAATAAGCACGTTTCCTGCGATAGAGTATTCTAAACTTATTATGTTATGCTTACCATCTCATTTCCTAATTTTCTGTGCTTAGTCTTTAGTACTAAATTTCATTAAAATCGGCTGAATAGCTACGGAAAAAAATTGCATCCTGATAGAAGGACGGACAGACCCAAGCTAATATGCCTAATAATATGCCTAGTAATGAATTATTAATATTTTTATTTACAAATCGTGTGGCAAAATAAGAGATCGTGTTGTCTCAATAGTGCCAGTAAGTTGAATAAGACATTACGTTATTTTCATTAGCAGTTTATAGAGCACGTCCACTGATCGTATTATAGTGAAAACTGTAAATGCACGGCTTAATTTTTTCATTCAAAGATCACGTAAATGCATGAAAAAATGTATAAAATATTTATGAGGAAATTTAGGGTCCGAGAATTCAGAAAGGCTGAGAAATGTTTATTAACATGATACAAATTTAAGATGATTGAATATTTTTAACCACTTAAGTAGTATGAGAAAGTTAAAGTTCATTATTTCATGAAATTGAAATGATAAGTACCGTTTCGAAAAACTGTGACTAAGCGAAAGCATGTGATTTTCACCCGGCAGCAAATAAAAAACATGTACGAACATCCAGGGCCTGAGAGAGGTGAGGTGCGGCCCGAGCCAGTCACAAATGTGGGGCCCCACCCCACTCCAAAAACCATACAAATGTCAGAATAAAACTTTAGAATAAATTTTGGGGACCCCGATGGGCCCGGGCCAAGTGGCCCTGCTAGCTCCCCCTCTATCTGGCTCTGCATACATCTACATATTGCCCTGCAATTACCCAAGTTGGTGGGTGGCAGGTGGTGCCGTGCACAAAGCAGCGCTTAACGATTTTTGTTGTCATGGGTAAGCATCCAATTGTGATTCCTGATCTAAGTAGCTTACTTACATCAAACATGCGAATGAATGTAGTATATACCGATAAATATATATCTCCTTTACATTTTACTTTCCTAAGACAATCAGGGAACATAACAGATATAATATTGTTATAAGGGGTAGCCGTTAGGAACAAATTTGACGCATCGCACTCCATATCACCCACCAATATGGTGAATTGCAAGATAATATGTAGATGTAAAAAAAAGCGATCTATTAACAAACTCCCTCAAAATGAAATTTAAAAATGTTGGATTATATTATTTTCTAATAACGTTTTGAGAATCGGGGAAAAAAAGAAAAAATATTGCCACCAGGGATCGAAGCCTAGCCCTTAACGTACATTGTGTACACACTAGTCGCTCAACCAAACCTACCGATAGTAACAATGCTACAAATAATTATTATAAGCGACATACGATGTTTTGCATATTTTTGACGCCGACTTTTCGAAACCAGAGATACATTCACATAAACTCTGACAAGTGTGTGTGTGAGACACATTTCTCTGTGGAATCGTATGATCCAAATTCCGTCCAAATACGTGATCCGAAGTTCGTAGCCTCTTCTTTTTATTTTGCCTATGTAAATCCCGTGATCGTAAATTTATAGTACTGTTATTGTTATTGTGGCACCTTTTGACTTCAAACGACTACCAGCGCTAGTGGGCTTCTCAGACTAAATCACAAAGCAAGGGAGGAGATATCCCCGTTGCCGGTGTAGGAGGCACCGACCACTTAACCGGTACGAAGCACTGTACAGTGTCTGGTACCTAAAGGTGGCACTTACTTGACCAGTTGTTCTTAACTAGGCATGACTCACTGTACCGAGGCAGCTATCACTGTACGTATAAAAGTTTATATCCTTGCAGTACCGTGCATTCTAATTCGCAAGGTTTTTATTCCTAATTCTCAGAGGTTAATTTTACACAAATTGATAATTTGTATAGATTGTTGTTAAGGAAAAACATTCAATTTGAATTGTAAATAAATCGGAAAATTACTTTTTAAAATGAATTTTGAGTCAGTATGAACACACTTTGAGTTGATTAACACTCGAACGGCCAAAACCGTGTCAAAATTGACCCAGAAAACTAATTTTCCGGAATATTTCGTAAAATTAATTTTTTCAGCAATATGATCCTTTAGGTATTCTATTATATCGTTATAAAAATATTGCAAAAGGTTTTAACAAATTATTTCTTTAAATTTCACGTATACTCGGTTCAATTTTGTTATGGGTCAGTTTTGACCGTTCATGTACCCTTTCCATAGATGTTGGTAATGTCTACGTTTTTTTTAGAAGATCCAAGACGAGTCTATCTTCTAGACATGATTGCTTATGCGGGAGGAGGCTTGCATTTGCAGACATTGACTTTGTTTGCATCCTTGCTTCTGAAGGTCTCTTCTACCACCAAATTTTTCCCTTCCCCCCTCACCTTCCGGTCGGCAGGGCCTTCTCTTTGCCTTTCAGACACCTTTTCTTTGTTTCCAGAATTGCCATCCACTCCTAAGTAACGGTATTTGTGTAAGAATGCTCCTCTTTGAGTAGATCTGTTTAGTTTCATTTTAGATTTTGCCTTGTAGAGATCAGTGTGCACGAAAACAACTTGGAAAATGGATCGAGAATTTTTTTCCACAAGTGAAGAAATACTATCAAAGTTGAGAAGGGAGGAAGATGATGTTCCTTCAAGTAATATTGAAGTCTCTTGTAGTGATGCTGAGGACTTTGAAATAACAGATGAGCAAGATGACCTCATCACATTGGACGAAGAAAGTTCGGGAGAAATCGGCGATGCTGGAGAGCAAGTATCCGACACCAGCGAACCTCTCACGTGGAATTGGAAGTACATACCAATTTCACCTGTTTTCTTCAGAATAAATTGCCTGTAATACTCCTTGGTGTCCTTTTCCTTTATTAGCCTACTTTCCAAAAAATGGAAAGTAGTCTTATGAGATCGCCAGCGTGTCTGTATGTGTGTCTCTAACATCTTTTTCATGGAATGACCGATTTTCACGAAATTGGGCGGATTAGTCCTAACCAGGTCTACAAAAAATGTATAGTTTTTAGAACGAAAGGGTTCATGGGTTCGACTCCAGAATTTCCGAAAGATGTTATTTTTCCATAAGAAATGCATTAAGGCACTTTCTGAAATTTAATTTCGGGCACTTCCAGTACAGTCAGAGGTATAAAATCTTATGTGATGCAAGAGAGGCATAAACACTTATAGAAAATGCCATTTTCTTTACCAAAACTATCCTGGGTTCGACTCCAGAGTTTTCCGAATATCTATCATAAGAAATGCATATAAAATTATTTTTTGTCATTTGCTGGCTTTGCTTCTTTCGCAAACTAAAATTAGAAATAATTCATCTATGATTTTCGGACATGAACCATTTTAATTTAAATTAAATACAAATTCTTATTCTTATCATCGAATATTGTTTTACATTCTAAATCGTTCACATTTTGCTTAAGAAATCAAAATTACATCAAAAATACAAATTCTTATTCTCATCATCGAATATTGTTTTACATTCTAAATCGTTCACATTTTGCTTAAGAAATCAAAATTACATCAAAATTTTGCATTTTTAGTCAAGCGTTCCCTTGACAACCAAAGGCATTGTTGCCTCATCTACCAGAAGAATACACGGGGAATATTTTCCTATATGAAATCATGGGGAAAAGATAATATATTATACATACATAATACATAAATAAGAGACTATGAGGTATTTCGAACTAAAATTTTCAGATGTTGAGGATGGGATTTTTCTGAATAAGACATTTAACGCAGAAAATGTATTAATTTTGAAGGCAGTGTTTATATATTAAAATTGTATTACAAGGAAAGTAGACGAATTAGTTCATTACAAAACTAATTGTTTTTAAAATTGGTATGTAAGTGCTTCATACCCAGGTTGAGTTTACCTTACCTTACGGTCAGGAAGCACTGTACAATAGATGGTGCCTAGGTGTAAAGGACTGTACAGTGATAGGTACCTTCCGGTAAGAACCATTGTACGGTGATCTACACCGTAAGTGGTCCGTACCTGCCACACCGGCATTAGCCTACTCTTAACGAGAAACACCAAGGGGACCAACGGCTTTACGTCCTTTCCCAAAGACGGAGCATTGACTCGCCTGTTCTCCTCTAAACACCCAAATACGGAGGCCGCTAAACCTCTGAAAAAAACCGTACTTTCGCAGGATTCGTACCCGGTTCGCACCGGGTATGTTCAGCGTAGCAGGCCATTCGCTACTACGCCACGGCACCCCCTTGAACAAAAGAATTTTCCCTCTTGTGGATTATCCGCCCCGTTTTGGAAAAATAAAATACTAACTTCATTCAATAAACTCAACACTTATGAACAGGATAAAACAATTTCAACAATTAATAAAACACATTGAAAACAGAAATAAAAATTTCAACAAATAACAGCTTCCCTATTCGCACTGGATGATTTATCTTCTCCCTAATCTACGTCTACAATATACCCTGCAAATCACCAGACTGGTGCGTGGCAGGGGGTGCGGCACACCAAAACCTACCCAATAACGTCCCTCGTGGGAATCACTCTCCTGTTATGATCCCGTATGGTCCTTGGGAAAAACGAGCTCTGATATCGCTCGGTCCTACAGTTCATCTCTCGTATTTTATTCTCGTGATCGTGCCTGCCCATGTACGTAGGTGCCTCTAATATTCCTGAGACCTCCTCTAAGAGAACATCCGACCTAAATTTCTCCAGAAGCCTTAACCTCGCGCTAATTCTGCGATCCTCTAGCGATATCCAATTCAACTCCTTCAAGAGTGATGTGACGCTTATTTTTTGCTCATATTTTTGCTTTACGAATCTGGCTGCTCTGCGTTGGATTCTTTCTAACTCAAGTATCTGTCCCTTTTCGTACGGATCCCATATGCTGGAAACGTATTCGACCTTAGATCTGACCATTGATAAATAACACGTTTCTCGTACCTGTTCTGTGCTACTTCTCACTATTCTGCCTACGAAGCCCAATTTCTTATTAGCTGCGCCTACGATCCTTCGAATATGCATATTCCACGATAGATCACGACAAATGGTTACTCCTAAATATTTAACGTACTCTGCAGATTGGATATTCAATCTATCAATACTGTATTCCGAGTCTAATTCATTGTTCTTACTCTTCCAGAAACTCAATAGGGAACATTTGCTGTGATTAACTTCGATTTTCCAATCTTGACACCATGCTGAAAGGGCGTTTAAATCTTCCTGGAGCGATTTTTGGTCATCCTGACTCGTTATCTCCTTATATAAAACGGTGTCATCCGCGAAAAGTCTTATTTTGCAGCGAACTACCGAGCAGATATCGTTTATGTATATCAGGAATAGTAGTGGGCCTATTACACTTCCCTGTGGAACACCTGATGCGACTTTTACCGGGTATGAAGATTTCCCATCAATAACTACTATCTGTTTTCTGTTTGAGAGTAAGTCTTTTACCCAACTCACGATATGAGGGTTTATGCCGTACTTTCCTAGTTTTCCTATTAATTTATTATGGGGTACTTTGTCAAACGCTTTTTTAAAATCTATGAAAATCGCATCAACCTGAGAGTTTTTCTCTCCGCATTGCAAGAAATCGTTTACGCACATGGCGAGCTGCGTTTCGCATGACCTACCTTTACGAAACCCGTGTCGGTTTTTGCTTGGCGAAGAACGACCATCTAAATAATGCAAAACAGAGCTAACGATTATATGTTCTAGAATCTTATACGATAATGACGTCTAGGAAATCAGTCTTTAATTTTCGGGGTTCTCTTTATCACCGCCTTTGTGGATGGGCGTTACGTATGCTAGTTTCCAGTCTTTCGGAACGGTACCATGTGGAACGGATTTTTCGAATATTATTTTCAAGTAAGGTGCGATTACCGAGGTTTGCTCTTTCAACACACGCGCGGGTATGCCCTCCGGCCCGGGAGATTTATTTTGCTTAATCGACTGTAGCTGGTGCGCGACACCTGTTTCAGAGAATATCAAATCTTCCATCGAATTTCCCTCATCATTCAAAGCTAGTTCCTTAAATTCGTTGCTCACCGAAGTAAACGCCTTCTGAAAGTGTTCATTTAAAAAGTTCGCTTTTTCCGCGCTATCGTGTACTACATAACCTGCCTCCGTTTTCAATGACGCTATGGTGGGGCCTCAACCATAAACCTCCCTAACGAGCGACCAAAATGCTTTCGGATTTTCTTTCAAATTATTATGCAAAATTTTCTTTTTGTAATCATTAAAGGCTTCTCGCATTGTTACTCTAGCTCTTGAACGCGCCTCTCTGTATTGATGCCGTATCGTTGACCTCTGTTCCTCTGTGACTATCGAAGAATTATTATTTAAGCGAGCGTGAAGTTTTCTTTGCCGTCTAAAAGCGCATCTAACTTTCTGGTTGTACCATCTTGGTTCCGCACCATCACGTTTTAGTTTATGTGGAAAGAATTTACCCGTAACCTCTCGCATCATATCCCTGAACACGCACCATAATTCCTCTGTACTAGCGTCGATAGATGCCTCGCAGAAATTAGGGATTTGTGTCTGTAAAAAAGACCTAAATTTCGAGAAATCGCCTTTGGCGTACATATATACGCGTCTTCTAGCCTTAACCTGTTTCTCCACTTTTAGCTTAAATTCTACGTACACAGCATTATGATCGCTTATTCCTTCCTCTATGGAAAGCTTGTTCATACGCTCGGGGTAGTTCGTTACGAGTAAATCTAATATATTGTTCGATCTCGTGGGACATCTTACTAGCTGACACAACGAGTGTTTAACGAAGGTTTCTATAAGTGCTTCGCATGATTCACGCTCTCTACCACCGGGATCAAAGCAATTATGATTCCAGTCTACTGAAGGTAAGTTGAAGTCTCCTCCTATTATAATGGCCCTCTTTTTATTTTTCGATATTAGCGTTGCTACTTGTTTCTCGAGATTATGAATAATTTCTAAACTTGCATTGGGAGGCCTATAAAATGCGCATATATTTGATATCGTATAATCGCTTCCTCTAACTCCACACCAAACACTTTCTGTTTCGTCATCATTAAACGGTAGTGGAATAATTTCGTATGCCTTGCTGACTGCTATAAACACTCCACCTCCCGTCCGGATACTACGATCTTTTCTAAAAATTCTGTAGTCTTGAGGGAATACCTCCTGACTTGCAATCTCGTCAGTGAGCCAACTCTCTGTACCGAAAGCGACATCGGCATCTAGACTGCGAATAATATGCTCAAAATCGGCAATTTTCGTACGGATGCTGCGGCAGTTCAATACGACGACATTTAATTTCACACTATCTATTCTCAGATAAACCTCAGCCTTACCATTCGTAATCATTTTAGGAATACATGCGTTCTTCATACTACTATTCCGCCAATTGGTTGATATAGCATTTTCTTCCTGATCGCGTTTTATTTCACCATTTTTATCGAAATCCCAAACATTAACACTACCGATATCTACATCTACATCTACATGATACCCTGCAAATCACCAGACTGGTGGGTGGCAGGGGGTGCAGCACACCAAAACCTACCTAATAACGTCTCTCGTGCGAATCACTCTCCTGTTATGATCCCGTATGGTCCTTGGGAAAAACGAGCTCTGATATCGCTCGGTCCTACAGTCGATCTCACGTATTTTATTCTCGTGATCGTGCCTGCCCATGTACGTAGGTGCCTCTAATATTCCTGAGACCTCCTCTAAGAGAACATCCGACCTAAATTTCTCCAGAAGCCTTAACCTCGCGCTAATTCTGCGATCCTCTAGCGATATCCAATTCCACTCCTTCAAGAGTGATGTGACGCTAAATTTTTGCTCATATTTTTGCTTTACGAATCTGACTGCTCTGCTTTGGATTCTTTCTAACTCAAGTATCTGTCCCTTTTCGTACGGATCCCATATGCTGGAAGCGTATTCGACCTGAGATCTGACTAATGATAAATAACACGTTTCTCGTACCTGTTCTGTGCTACTTCTTACTATTCTGCCTACGAAGCCCAATTTCTTATTAGCAGCGCCTACGATCCTTCGAATATGCATATTCCATGATAGATCACGACAAATGGTTACTCCTAAATATTTAACGTACTCTGCAGATTGGATATTCAATCTATCAATACTGTATTCCGAGTCTAATTCATTGTTCTTACTCTTCCAGAAACTCAATAGGGAACATTTGCTGTGATTAACTTCGATTTTCCAATCTTGACACCATGCTGAAAGGGCGTTTAAATCTTCCTGGAGCGATTTTTGGTCATCCTGACTCGTTATCTCCTTATATAAAACGGTGTCATCTGCGAAAAGTCTTATTTTGCAGCGAACTACCGAGCAGATATCGTTTATGTATATCAGGAATAGTAGTGGGCCTATGACACTTCCCTGTGGAGCACCTGATGCGACTTTTACCGGGTATGAAGTTTTCCCATCAATAACTACTATCTGTTTTCTGTTTGAGAGTAAGTCTTTTACCCAACTCACGATATGAGGGTTTATGCCGTACTTTCCTAGTTTTCCTATTAATTTATTATGGGGTACTTTGTCAAACGCTTTTTTAAAATCTATGAAAATGGCCTCAACCTGAGTGTTTTTCTCTCCGCATTGTAACAAATCGTTTACGAGCAGGGCGAGCTGCGTTTCGCATGACCTGCCTTTCCGAAACCCGTGTCGGTTTTTGCTTAGCGAAGAACGACCATCTAAATAATGCAAAACAGAGCTAACTCCTAAGGGAGTCATCCTATCTTTTCCAAGTACGGGTTTCTATAAGCTCCTAAATAACGTGTGTAATAGACTAGGCTAACGCTTAATATACGCGGGTAAGTTATTCCTGGAGTGCCCGAATGAAGGGATCAAGGGTCAAGCGCAGGTAGAAAGTGAAAGTTAGTCACAACGCAAACAACGTTAGTTCGCACACAAGATGGTTAGTACACAATAAACGTGCAAATTTGTTAACTATGAGTTACGGAAAAAATACGCTAAAAAACAGAATTAATATATAAATAAACGGGCTTATAAAAAAATAACTGGGTGCTGGAAAAAGAACGACATTACGGTATTCAACAATGAAATACTAAGTTAACACAAAAACGATGACAAGGATTACTCAAATATTACAGATATATAAACTAAACAAAGGGTTAACAAATAATATAAGGGAAATATTAGTTCTACTTATCAATACAGTTACTACTACTTCTACTGCTACGGGTTATAAAGGAAAAATAAAAATTAGGTGCTGGAAAAGAACGACACTACGGTATTCAACGATGAAATATTAAGTTAGCACAAAAACGATGACAAGGAGATTATAAGATTACTCAAATACTACAGATATATAAACTAAACGAAGGGAAATATCGGGAGGGGCCTGAGGCGGTTGCCTCGCCGCCTCACCCATCGGCACGGCCCTGCATGTATGCACTGGGACTGAATTCATGTATGGTCTTATGGGCTAACCGGATTATGGGACGAGTTCGTGTGCAGCCATTGCAAAGAGCCGAGCTAGCTAGCGTGCCTATAATAGACTCGCACGAAAGCTTAAGACGTGGCATCAACACGTGTTAGGAAGGCCAACTCACACGAGAGAAGAACGTAAAAAGAAATGTAACAATATAACGTAACAAGAACGCGAAACAATAACAATGAATAACAACCAATAACAGAAGACAAACAACAACAAATCACCCAAAAATCTGAGGATAAATCCTCGGATTAACCACAAAAACGAAGGATTTAACGGAGCTCTGTGAGAGCCCGACCGTCCGTATCAGCCATGTGTGTGTGCGTGCGTACGTGTGTGTGTGTATCGGCAATTGAGCTCGTGAATAATTTTTAAAGAGGGACTAATTTTCACAGTGGAAAATAATTTATTACGTTTCAAACTGTAAAAGACACTAAATAAACAACATTGTTATCTCTTGCTATGGATAGTAAAATATGGTACTTACGTATTAACGGGGAGCCCAACTTAAAAATATAAATAGGAAACAAATACCATTTAAATTGTTTTAATTTTTAAGAACAACATTAAATGAAACCAATTAACATTTAAATGATTTGTTATAATAGATAACAATTGAAAAACAATCACTGATCGGCCTGTCACGACATTTAAAAACCCGATCACCGGACAACGGGGAGGGATAGTTTGGTTCCAGAGAGGCGAAGGGCGCGGTAGCGCCCGGAGACGAAAACTAAAATAAAAACAAAACGAGCCGAAGGCTCGCCAATATCCTCTCCATTTGCGGCGCAACAGTCAAACGAGATATAATTCCTTTGTAGACTACAGATATCTTGGTAGAAACCAATCGGTATTTACGTATTAAGTTGGGCTCCCCGTTAATACGTAAATACCCAAAATATATACGGGTGATAAAAAATACCTTTGGCATCATTGTCAATATTTGCAAGAAAATTTGTTAACAAAATATGATGCGGTGGCATTGGGATAATTTTGATCGCGATTAAAATTACTGTTGGTAGAATCTAAAATTTGATCATAGCCACAGAAATAAAGCTGTCACTTTAACGACATTAATGCAGTGAACATTAATGGAGACGGATAATGAAAATATCTGTGAAAGAGTCCACTATATGAAAAAATATTATAACAAAATTTATAGACAATTACATTGTTTATAACTGTAATAATGACAAATATTTACATTGGTGAAGTCCTAAGGTAGACATTTGCCAAAAATGAAATAATGCTAAAAGTAAACCTTCACTTTCGGTTGACCAGTTGTTGCCAAAATATAATCAGACATAATGTAAGGCAGTGGTCCACAACCGGTGTGCCGCGGCAGTCCAGGGCCGATCTTAAGGGTTGGGAGGCCCTGGGCAAAAGAGGTTTTGGTGGCCTTATGGCATAATATTTTTTGGAGCAGAGGCGTAGCCAAGGGGAGGTTTTAAGGGGTTCAAACCCCACCATGAGAAAGTCGAAAAATTATTTGTTATTATTATTTTTTGTGTTTTTATTACAACTATGACATCCAGTGAAAAAATTGAACTTATTAGTAAAAATAATTAACGAAATAGTAACAAGGTATGCCGTGTGAATATGAGACAAAAACAGCGAGCTGATCATCTATACTTCAAAGTGAAACAAGTGCCGCACTTGAAGCACGTACAACCTTAGGTGTGAAATTATTATGGAATACTGATTCTTGCTATATTTTCGCTATTTATGGATTATTTTTGTCTACTGTACACATTTTTAAAGGTAAAAATGGGAGCAGGGCCGGCGCCAGGCTGCCTCAGGCGGCGTTTAGCTTGGGGCAGCATTTTCATAAGCATATTGAGACAAAAATCAACCGCCATTGGGTGCTCATACATTGTCGTTCACCACTTCAACATCAACTAAGCGTGCATGATTTTGCACTCAGAGCAGAAAAAAATAATATGAAGTTTTTAAATGTCTCTTCGTGACGTTTAGAGCTGGCCCTTGGACTTGGGATGTTTAGGTTAGAGTTTCTTTTCTCTTCTGTGTATCTTTCGTTGGCATCTGTTTCATGTTCCACTTAATTAAATTCTTGGCATCAAGCATGCCTTTCTTCGCTTGCTGCATCCTAGTTCCCACCGGACTCGGTCGTGTTAGAAGATAACTCTCCAAAAAGTACAAGTCTTAAGGTATTGTCTAATGTAGGGCAGCCTGTCCGAGTGTACTTTTACGGTTACACTCAATTTCTGCAGAGGGGTCCTAAGTGCATCCTTACCACTGTTTCAGCCAGTAGCACTGACATCTTCTTCCTGGATCATCTTTACATCTAGATACGTAATCGCTCATCAATATAATGGCAGCATTTTTATCAGAAAATTGGTATATATGAAATCGTATTATGTAGGAAACAGAGGAATTCTAAAATACTAATAATCATCGTAGAAACTCGGAATTTTAATAATAATATAAATTAAATAATAGTAATTAATTTTCAAATCGAAAAAACTACCTAAGGTCCACCATTGGCCAAGATCGGTGAGTTCGCGGTATTCATATAGCTTACAGTATCGTGAACACTATTGAATCTATTGATATGCAATCTTATTCAAAGAAACATGTCAACATTTCCAAACATTTCATCCACTGGGTGTACCTCTCTAAAACAAATAGGGGAAAAGTTTACCACAGGTCAATTTTTTTGACGTTTCGACTGGAAATTTTCAAGAAAATGTTGCGTTTATGATTTTTTTTAAAGACAGCTCTTTAATAATATAGAAGTTATAGTTACAAAATCATTATTCATAAACATTATAGAAGTCATACACAAAAAATTGTTGCATTTTGCTCATTAGAACCGGAGATATGGCGACGGGAGAGGGTTTTCTATGCAACTTGAACGCGAGAATCTTTCCCTCGCATCTCGGACTCACTCTAGGTCAAGAGATAAACATCGTAAATTTCTTTGAGGGGTTTCATTGTAACTCACATAAGATACGTGTGGACGATGGCTCCTTCCTTTTGTGCCGAGATAAGATACGTCTCAGAATTATACAGGGTTTTTACGCAGACGAGTTCCACATTTCGCTACTCGCATGAAAATAAAAATGCAAAAATTAATGTACATTATATGCACTAAATTGTAGAATGGAGCTGAAAAAGTAAAGGCAAAAGGTTCCTCTTTTGAAATACATCAAGATTTTTCGGAATTAAGACGGCCCTGAATGGGAGTTATAAAATTTAATGCATCTAGTAACATTATGTAGAATTTCATATTTCATACTTTAATAACAATATTTGTAGCGATGAGTTCTTAAACTAAAAATGTAAATGTCTCGGATAAATGTCAATGTGACTTATTGTTAGTATTTTCCAGAATCCTTAAGATGAAAATTTACATAAATTAATTTTTATAGCTAAAGTTTATATTTATTACTGACGTTACATCAACCAAGCATACAAGATATTTTATATTTTAATCATACATTATACATTCAAAGGTAATTCGCTTGATCGTTTTTAGAAATAATACATAAATGCTACTATAGAAATACTTGTGTAATAAAAAGGCGAATTTTGATAACTTGGCCATAGGCGCCAATATTCCTAGCTACGTCTTCGTTACTAACGTTGTATAAAATGCATTTATGATAGGAAATGAATGTACAGTAGTCCTTTGCCATTCGCGAGGGTTAAGTTTGGTTCTTAGAGTCCCTATTCCAGCATGTAACTTGCATTTTTGCCCTTCAAAATATAATAATACAATACGTACTGTGGAGTTCTGAATAAACGCCATATTTTATTAAAGAGCAAGGAACCGATATACACACGCTTCGATGACGTTGGCGATATCCCGTTTATTAATTATAAATCCCACGAATTTCATTATAATTTAAGAAAATTTTCAATTTCGGTGAGGCTACACAATTTATTTATTTTTAACAAAAAATCTACATATGGATTTACGGAACACGTGTGTTGTAAATCATTAAATAAAGCAAAAATGTTTTGCCTCCGGCGCGCCAAAGCGGGCTAATCCCCCGTCCGGTACATATCTCTGAACCTGAACCCCCCCTTGGTCAAATTCTGGCTACGCCACTGTTTTGGAGGATGCTTAATTGTAAAGTTAAATTTACGAGGGCCATCCAGAAAGTAAGTGCTGTTTGCGCATCACGTCCGCGCACGCCGTCGATTCACTTCGTCTCAACGTCAACCAGGTTCAGTCAACATTTAGCTGTCTGTGTAGTGCGTCGCACGGCATGTAATTCATTGTCTGATTTTTCTACAGCGCTTTAAAATGAGTAAAAAAAACGAAAATCCCGCCGATTTTGAAGTGCGTTCCGTCATACGTTTTTTGAATGCAGAAAATGTTCGATAGTCCGAAATCCACAGGCGGATTGTTGAAGTGTATGGTGAAAGTGCTTTGAGTGAGGGTATTGTTCGGAAATGGTGTCGTTTGTTTAATGAGGGCAGAACAAACGTTCATGATGAAGAACGAGCTGTGCGCCACTCCCTGATCACTGACGAGCTGAAAGTGAAAGCTGACGGCGTCATTCGGCAAAACAGGCGCTTCAGAATCTCTGAACTGCACGAAAAATTCCCACAAGTTTCTCGATCTCTAATCCACGAAAGTGTCACCAAGCACCTCCATTACAAAAAAATTTGTGCCAGATGGGTGCCAAAAATGCTGTCCGACGACAACAAAAAGAAACGGATGGGCGCTGCTCTGACGTTGTTGGAGCGTTATCGCAATGAAGGCGACGAATTTCTCAACCACATTGTGACTGGAGACGAAACATGGGTTTCCCACTTAACACCAGAAAGCAAACAGCAGTCTCTACAGTGGCACCATACACGATCCCGTCAAAATCAAGTAAGTTCAAACAAACATTATCGACACGGAAAATCGTGGCCACAAGGGGACAAAAATAAATGCAGATTCATATTGTGAGACACTGACGAGGTTACGACGCGCAATTCCAAACCGACGGCGAGGCCTACTGAAAAGTGGAGTGTGTCTGTTTCATGACAACGCGAGACCACACGCTGCTGCCAGAACACGCGCCTTGCTTGAACGTTTCAACTGGGAAATTTTTGATCATCCACCCTATATTCCGGACGTGGCACCCAGTGATTATCACCTGTTTGTTTCTCCACCTCAAGAGATTTTTGGCTGGCACTCGTTTCAGGAGTGATGAGGAAGCAAAACCAACAGTTGCAGGCTGGCTGAAGGAACAGGTGGCAGAGTTCTATGACGAAGGCATACAAAAACTGGACTCACGCTATGACAAATGTCTTAATTTGAATGGCGATTATGTAGAAAAATAGCTTAAAGTTTGTACTAACATCCCTATATAAATATATTGATTTTTAATGATTTTTTGTTTTTTTATATCAAAACGGCACTTACTTTCTGAATGGTCCTCATATTAACAATTTTATTTTATAAAAACAAATTGACAAATGGATTATTACATGAACAAAAGTAGCACATAAATTTTCTTGAGTTTTTTCTAAATAACAGTTCTTCTTGCTATTTTGCTCGCAAAGTCTGATGTTAATTCAGTGTAGACTAATGATAGAGAAATGTTTTCGAATAAAGGAACAAACTCGTCATTTTAGAAAAACTTGCCCTTCGATGAATTAATACTTCGACGAATTTGTTTTCGAAGAATTAGCTTCCGACGAATTTGTTTTGGACGACTTCCACTAGAAACAAATCATTCACTCATACACGATTGCTTGATCTAACAATGCATCAAGCAATTCTATATGAAATTTTCAGCAGGATCATGGGTTACCTCATCTTCAGCTTCGTATGAAAATTGCTTTTTGATATGCTTATGTCGAATGGAAACTGTAGCAGGGATAACAGAATCTTCGTGATTCATTTCTAATTCTAGTTGCTAGTTGCTTGACTATTAGCTCTGAAGTTTGAAATCCACGTTGTTTATAATTGAGTGCAAATTCTTTTATCTTTTACAGAAGTAGCAATACTTGCTCTAATTGTATGCGCTCACTTTGCATGATTTTGATCACAAGATTTACATTAGCCAGAATATCGTACCATATGCACACGATCACAAGACACTTAAACCGTTTCAGTTCTTTCGCCAGTGGAAGGGCTTCCATTCAGCATTTTAAATCGTTGATTATTTTAGAAACATGAACATAATAAATGTCACCTATTTGGAATCGAAGAGCATTCCCACCTTGTGTCCGGTAGTTCCTTTACCTCAAGATTTTTTAACGTTTCTTTAAAATTTGCTACCTTCTAGTAGATGCAGAAAACAATACATAACTTTGTTGTATAATACCAAATAATGAATTTGCAGAAAGTGACGATTTAGCCATAACACCACCAAATTTAAATTGTGACAACAACAAGGAATGTAAAATGCCCTTTGATTAACGTTCCTAATTCGTGCTTGCACATCTTGGTTACAACCCAGCATATTTTAACCATTTTTATATCAGCAATTGATAATCCTAGTTCTTTCAACCTTTTCAATAATCTTCTGTTAACCAAATGAAAGTTTTATCTTCAACAGTTAAGAATCTGGTGAACTTCTCAATAATAGATACCTATCTGCAAATCTCCCAATCATTTTGACGAAATGTAAAACTACAGTCATATATTCTTGGTGGCTAATATATGAAGCACAATCCAATAGTATTTTGACTTAGATTAGTTATACTTATTGCAATTTTTCCTTTTTCTCATATACGAAGTATATTGAGAAAGTAATGTAATCACGAAAAAATTCGATCTTGAGATTTTGATGGAAATATAGGTACGTTTTAGGAGTCCGAAAAGTGGTTTTCACCATGCCGGCTGTCTGTGTGTCTGTCTTTTTGCGGCTCTACAGCCTAAACGGTATAGCAAAAATAAATGAATCTCATACTTAGGCATTTTATCATACAGAATAGAAGCTATGAAGAAAGGGTAGACATTACACAATGATTAAGGGCAGTTTATTCTAGGCAACCTTAACAACAATTTGATTTTCTCAAAAACGGCTGCTACGATTTCGATCAAATTTCATCATGTTATTTGAGTTCACGTCTGTAATAATACTAGATAGTTCATATGCCTCAAAAATGAATATAAGGGTAGTTTATTCCTGGGTAACTGTAATAACAATTGAATTTTCTAAAAAATGGCATATACGATTATCAACAAATTTTGTATAGTTATTTAAGTTGATGTTTATAATGAAATATTCAGGTCAAAAGTGGAAATCTTTGAGTTGTCGTTGAGGAAAAGGTGGCAACCCTATTCCTGCATCACATGTAGAAACTTAAAGGTTTGTTTGTTAACGTTTAACATGTGCCATTTTATTTATGAATTTTCATTTTTTGCTATGTTCATTGTATTTTCTTCATGTTTTACATGCATATAAAAGTTCATGTGTTGGCTAATTTGAAATGGTAGAACATTGATTCCAGTATTAATTATACTTTTATACTCGTAAGCAAAAAAAATTCTTTATTAAGCTTTATTTTTAACCCCCCAATGAGTAATGTGAAATGACTATGTTCAGCATTGAATAAACTAAAATCCTGATTTTGACCCACATTCGCCGATCTGAAATCTGGTCACTATATATTAGCCCATCCTTCTCATTAATATGCTGGATCTGCAAAGATTGTCCATTGTTATCTGACAATAGAAAACATGTATAGTTCATTTAAAAATATTAGATCAATAAATAAAGAGTTAAAGCTTTTTGAAAAATAAATAATGTACTAATAATCATTGAGAGTAAATTCAAAAATAAAAGTTTCTTAGCAGGATTAAATTGTTCAATCAACTATAGTGTAAAAGAATTGAAGTCACAGTATTATACCAAGTTTAGCAAAAAATCACTTCATGCTTGTGCAATACTTCCTACATCTACATAGTATAGTAATGTATCATTTACTTCAAAATGAATCAAGTTAATAATTGAATACATATCCTGATTTTTACAATATTCATACACTATGTGAATTTGAATTTATTAAAATACAAGAAATCATCAAATAATTAATTTTACAAATGTAATTACACTGTGTAAACCAAGAATATACACTTACCAAAAATTGAAAAATTAAGTACGTGTCTTAGGCATTTCCAATAGCCATTACATTATTATAAAAATAAATGCACATTTTTTAAGTGGAACAGTGAGATCACTTTTAGCAAGTTGCGGTCATATTCTGAATAAAAAATACTAAATCTGACACAACATTTGCGTTGCTCTGCTAAGTGCCTATATATGCCACGGCATAAAGCTGTTAAATACCAGTTCCTCATCAGTCCTGAGTATAGTTGCACAACTTAGTGAACCCATACACATATAAGGTTGGGAAACAATGACGAACGAATGCGAGATGTAGGGAACAGCAGTTAGCCTGGTGGACTGTGATTCTTTATAGCATAGAGTTTCCAACTCTGTATCAGAGCTGACCCAGAGACAGCAACTCTCAAAATGCAGACCCAACCCAAACAGCAATGACAACTTCATTAACTTTCGTTCGTATATTAAAGGAATTACTTGAGTACTGGTTATTGCAAACAGGTTTGTATGCATTAGTATATCAGAAATTTGAAAGAGCTAAAACATCATTCAAAAAATAATAAAAATCGTTATTGCACTTGAGCTTTGTTGGAAAAGCCCACTGACCCAAAGAAACTCGTTTGAAGCCTTGAGCTCAAACAAAGGTGCCAAGACCCTAATTCTCCGGGCCAAAAAAACTAGGAAAGGATATCAACAGTTCAAAACTCAATAAATGTATGCAAGAGCAAGTATATGATGAATTCAAATCATAATAAATGTAGGAAAAAACTAATAAGTACCAGCTCCTGCATTCAGCTGTATATGCTGTGGAAAATAAAAGTTAACATAAACAATTAGGCATACCCGGCTGTAGGATAATCATACTTTTCTGCGTGCAGTTCATTTTAACATATTTAAATGTTTTATAAAGCTACAATGAGCAGTAAATATTTAGTACAAATAATGTTTAATAATTAGATAACAAAAAATTAACCGATAAATTAGTTTCGAATGTAGAAATGGAGAGCATGGATCAAACTACTGTTGCTGGCGAAGTTAAAAACTTATCATCGATAACAGTAGAATCTTTGGCTAATGCTATTTTAGCTGAATTGGAATATCATGGGATTGACATCCATGATTGCAGAGGACAAATTTATGATAATGCAAGTAACACGAGAAGGAAATATTAAAGAGTCAGAGTCTTAATACTGAATCTATATTCAAAAGCCTTGAATGTATTATCTTATGTATTTTTTCATAATAAACATGCTTTTGAAGTATAGCACACTTATTTTTAACCATGAAGTGTACATTATAGGACTTTAGGTATGTACCTCAGGGATCACTCCACCTAACCCTTAATTTCCCCTTGCCAATCGCAGTTTTGTCAACTGCATTTTGATTCAAGAATGTAAACACCATGGCTGGAGAGGGACTATTGTAATTATCAAATGGTGTTCAAACAGTACAAAAAAACAAAAAACTATAATCAAATAAGTCCATAAAATAAATATGTGACCAATCAATCTTAAACTTCTGTTTTAGAAATTAGAATGACTTGGAACCACAAGAGTCTCACTGTAATTTATTGAATTATCCATAAGGTTGAATCTGAGGAAACTAACCTATACTGAGGAGTCCCTCAATGATTAATAGCTGGTCCAAAATTATTCTTAGTTTAACTAAAAGATATTTCAATTCAAACATGGAGTAATAACATTGTTTGCAGATGATGTAAATCAAACATTGGGCCATAATAATTTTAATCACTTAGTAACAATCACACAAATGCTTATGTAATAGCCAGTTGGAATAAAAGTTTTTATTTTTAAACAAAGAAAAAACTTTTTTATATTTTCATCTACTGCAAAACTATCCTAATAAACTACCTTATCTAACATTGAATAACTTGTCGATCTAACATGCTGAAGTTATATCCTTCCTTGGGTTAAAAATGAATGAAATCTTTAATTGGTCACAACATGTAGGTAGCTAACCAAAATCATGTCTGGTATCTACCTATTAAGTAGCCTTAACGATATTGTCAATTAATGCATTCAAAATTGTGTCTGTACTTGCTAAGATATATTCTCAACTGAAAATTAATATTATCTTTTAGAGGTATAGCTCTCAATCTAAATAAATATTAATTTTACAGAAAAGTAAACTGAGAGCTATGTATAGAATTAATAGATTAATGAGTTGTAAAAATTTATATAAGGAGTTAAATATATTAACTGTTCCTAGCTTGTGTGTATGGGAGTAAGAAATGCTTGCAGACAGATATTGTGAACCAGGGGCAGTTGGTGACCAATTGAGAAAGGCAAGAAATAGTGCACATTTTTACTTTATGGAAACATAAGTAGTCAGTGAGGGTAAAATCATGTGGAGGCCACAAAACAGCTAAAAAAATACCGTATTTGGACGAATCTAAGACGAACCCGATTCTAAGGCGACCCCCTTTTTTTAGAACTCCTCAAAGGAAAATAAATTAATTCTGAATAGCAATCAATGATAGTAAGTAAAAAATATAATACTTACTTAAAAATTCATTATACCGTATTTGCTCTTGTAAGTCGCGCTCCCGTGTAGCCCGCGCACCCCGGTTTTTGGGCCGGCTATAGGGGAAAAAATTTGAGCCGAAAAAGGGTTTTTTAAATCACCAATTCCTATTTCTCAAAAATGCTACGCTCAAGTTAAGCATCTTGACACTCCTACGTGATGAATTTATTGGGTGATCTCTTTATTTCGGTACTAGCAGAAATCTCCTCGATAGTCCTCTTTTGTTAAACACTTAACTGTTTTTGTCGTCATATTGGTCACGTTCGGCAGAAATCGCTCCGGGAGCGATCACCGATCATTCTGCTGTACGTAATTTTCCAGCCATATGGTCACTGATCGCTACCGTAGCGGTCGTCATTTTTTTGGCGAACTAAAATTATGATCGGTGATCATTTAATTATCACCACGGCGGCCATGACTTTCATAGATGTATCAGAGAATAAAGGAAGCATGCCATATCTGAACATGGCAGGCGTCGTCTGCTGTGAGCACAAAACCCCCACCAACCCAAACTGGTCGCGCGTGACGATTGCAGCAGAAGTCTTCGTCGAGTTTGGGGAGCACCCGTTAATAAACTTAAAACTCATTTAAAATTTTTATATAATGAATGAAAATGACTAAATACACCGAAATTTGGAAATAGAATAATACATGCGGCATGGGTGCTAGCTTAACCTATATTTGTTTACCGACACGACATTTTAGGAAAAAAGGTGCGCGGCAAATAAAAGAATTCGTGTAAGACGCGCACCCCATTTTTTTTCACCGGCGTTTTGGGAAAAAAGGTGCGCGGAAAACTGGGACGCATTCGTATCGTTGCTTCGAAACCAATACGCTGACACTTTTGCAATTTATACCGGTGACGGGAAGACAGCCGACACCGCACCCTCACGAAAGGTATCAAGTGTCAGCTAACCCCGCGCAGGCCCCGGTGAATGAATCATTGGTGGAACTAAGTAAATACGTCGCAACAGGATTGGATGCTCCATTTTAAATCCGAATTAGGTAAATTGTAACCAGTCATACGATAATATCGTGAGTTTAGATAACGTTAATGAAACTTTCGCTTCGCATGGCATTTCACTATGTACACATTGGTGAACGCGGATATCTAGATTATGCAATGCCATTGAAGTCAAATAATTTTGCTTCCGATTGTAAGACGACCCCATTATTTTCGGAAGTCCCGGAAGGGAAAAAAACATCGTCTTAGATTCGTGCAAATACGGTATATCTCCTGATGTATTTATATTAACATTTTTCCTGATAGATGGACACAAAAAGCAGTATTTTCGTGTCATCAACATCATTCTATTATTAGTTGAAACTTTCTGCGGCATTAAGAACCAATCCAAATTCTGCTTACATCCTCTCTAACGGGTACACATATGCCCTCCTATCTTTTTCCCACTCTCTCATTTCCACGCATATTACCACTAGAGAAGCAGATCTGAAACTGCTTCTCTATGCCCACTCAATAACAACTGAGTAATGGCAAGCGCAATCAAATTAGTAGAACATCATGTAAATTATGAAAATACTAAATATATTTATATCAATTTTATAATAGTAACTAAATTTATTTTAAGTAATTACAAACGTTTGCTATGGCGTTGTATCACTAAGCAAGCAGTGCTTGCATACACTAAATGCCTCTGTTATGAACTATTTCCATAAAATAATGCTGTACATAATTACTCTCTCTGCATTTAAACATACAAAAATGCACTTGAGGAATAAGATAAGAGTAGAATGATTCAACGCTATGTTAATGCTGTCAATAGAGAAAAAACTAGTGAAATCCATCCCAGACTTTCGCACCAAAGATATCAAGCATTTGGCAAGGCTGAAGAACAGATACAAGTTTCCAATTTTTGTGCAGTCATGTCAACCCAAATATTTTTATCTCCTTGTGCAGTTGAAATCTTCTGTAGGACAAACAAATTAGTTTGCTTGACACAGTGGTCCAACATATCATACGTAAAAAACAGCAAAAAATAATCCAAGGGCAAAGTCTTTCAAATATGTTTCAGGATCCGAAGTAAATTGATACGAAACATAAAAAATTATCAATCCTTTATTGCACCAAGTCGATCTTGTTTTCTTTGCCTTCAGAACTCCTGCATCACTTTCCTGAAGCAATTAAATATGAGAATCAGAAGCTAAAATTTTTCTAAAATCACGACCAGAAATTTAATTCTCATAAGATTTACTATCATATTCCCCAGAATATGATATTCAGCCCATCTTCTAGTATAGAAAGTATTATTTCATTGTCCTTCAGCTTCCTCTTTGATGCCATATTAAAAAGAAAATTCAATAGAGCATAATGTAAAACCACACTGCCATTTACACATGTGACTGCTTGCAAACAAAAGGCCAGATTGCGGGTCTCTTCCAGGCCAAATAAGTTTACAATAGGTAAAATTGGTTAAAGGCCACAATAATTTTTGGTACCTTCACTTGAAGTAAGAGGTGGTCATTAACATTAACAATCAATATATAATCCTACGTTGCATTACACGCACTCGGTTCATGTTCCACTCGAGCACGTTTCGGATGCACATCTTCGTCTCTGGGAGGTGGATTTCATGAGATGATATATCCGTCATATCTAACCTCATCAGATACACTAAAAAGAAGAAAATTGTCGATTCAACATAAATTATTTATTTTAAATATAATATATACATATTTTACATATACATACTTTATTCCTATCCGACTTCCTCTTGCAATAGGCGAACGTCCTTCCTATCAAGTTCATCTATCATCCCAATGAGTGGTGCTGCGGCCTTTCCAAACTCTTCTTCATATTCTGCATTTCCTCTTGGATTTGTTCCCTGGTAAACGTCGAAGTTTACAAGATAACCATCTGGAGTGTTAAGGCACCAGTCTTTATAACCGAACCTTATTGGCTTCCCACAGATAAATTGTTTGCACTCATGTTTCCCATAATATGTGATAATGCACTCGTCAAAACTAAGGCATTGCTCCTCCTAGAAATATTGAGAAAACTTTTTTTTAATCATGTCCATAAGCGGGCATAATTTCCACATTTTGTCCGTGGCATCCGTGTTTGCATTATCGCAACACTGAATAAACCTGTTTATCTGTAGAAATCTTTCACGTCGCACAGCATCATAAACTAGCTAATTGCGGACATCTTCAGAAGCTTCCCAATATTGTCTTTTATTTGGGACTGTATTGTACCCACTTAGATACAAAATTGCTATAAACAATTTCATTTCATCGGGCGTTATAAAAATGATCAGCATTGTTGCTGAACAAGGCATAGAGATTGGTTTGTTCAACTAAGTGTACGATAACCTCATTGTCAAAAAAATGTTCAAACACCTGAACGAGGGATGCTTCACGAAAGACAAAATAATCCACTCCAGGGAAAATTGAGCCTTCGGCAATAATGTCTTCATCACTCCAATCAATTTTCGCGTGTCTTGTTTTCCGCACTTTCCTACTAGGACCAGGGTCACTACACACAGGGATATTCTCAGTTAGTCTTTGTGATTTTTCACTATCTTCGTGGTCACTTTGCAGGAGGACAACTTCAGCATTTGCACGTAATTGACCTGCACTCAAATTATCCACCAACCCGCCACCATCTTCGTCAGCGGAGTCTTCATTGGACAATGCAGTTGCCTCTGGTGGTTGGATGTAAACCTCTTTGAAGCCAATATCGTCGTCTTCAAGAATTTGCATCGCCTCTTGTAGAGTCAAATTCCTGAAATTGACATAAAATATATTGACGCTTCCATAGAAAAAGAACTAAATCATTTTGAAGATTGCAAAAAATGCGATGAAGTTCTTAAAAAACATTACAATAAATAATAGCATAACTGAATATTATACTTACACTAACCAAAGATCCATCTTCAATGCTCTTGCAGAATACTCTGAATTCGGCAGCAACAAGCATAGATCCGAACGTACCCTTGTGAACTAACGGTAAATTGCTAGGAAAGTTTCACTGGGTAGGGAAGCGACGGTTTCCTTCTTTTTTTTTCGGAGTTAGGACTTGACAGCGAGGGTGCAATAAACATAAGCTCTGTTCTTTCCGTCTGTTCAGAGAATGGTGGGTGGTTGTTGATAGGCCATACGGGGGTTGGAAAAAAGAATGCCAGCTGTCATAGAAGAACAAACCATCCTACAAGCAGTGCTCTTCCAAGTCGGCAAATCATTTGAAATTGCGGAGTTGTAAAATTAATTCCTTGTATTTTAAATTCGGACACATAGAATACACGTGCAAAAAATATGAGGAATATATTTACGATATTTTGAAATAGAAATTAATATGGTAAGCACATAATACAAATATTATTATATCTAGTAAACGTTATGAAACAACTACATACTAAAAAAATTGGCTACTAGGTCTTTAAAAATGAAAAAAAAAGCATTCATTTGTGCGTGTGTTGAAAAGCGCTATTTAGCACTGCCAGCACTTAGCGGTACCAAATGGTACCACCAAAATATTACACATTATAACTTACTTCTAGATAAAAATATTGCTTAAAACACCATTTATATTTCAAAAATAGATATCTTAAGAATAATAATAAATGGAAAAATGCTCAAAAACTTAGAATTTGAGATGACTATAAAATAAAAACTTAAAACGTATGAAAAAAATCGAATTTTTCAGCTTTCGCCAAATCTGGCTATATTTAGAGCACTGCAGAGAGATCAGATACTTCTTTGGTCTTGATTAGGGTGACCAGATGTCCCATTTTTCATCATATTACTGCAATGTCCAGGAAAAATTCCCATTGTCCTGTTTTAACACGTTCACTGTGGGTCACGTGCCTAGGGCATGGCTGTTGTTCCTTAAGACAGGTGGGTCATGCACCTAGCACGTGATATCTCCCTTCCACTTCTCACAGCTCTGTGACCTTTACGCCTGGGGGTAGAGGCTCCAGTCTTGCTCTCCCGCACTCATTTTGAAACGAGCTTTCATTCAGTTCAAACCGTATCTAAATCTTTCACCAATTTACGCCATTTTTTCAGTGAAGCTTGAAGTTTTATTTTATTTATGGACAATTTTTATAATTCGTGTAATCTCTCTGAAGAGCTTTTATAGAAAAAAACTTATTGTTCAGGAACTTTGCAGCCAAAAAGAAAGGGAAATCCCACCGAAGTTGTGAACGCTAAACTAAACAAAGGGGAAACAATATGCAAATACACCGATGAGGGAATTTGCTGTTGCAAATGGTGGGACAAGCGCGATATTCTTAGTATTTCTAGCGAATTCGGGGGTGAATTGGTAGAGATATGAATGTAATATAACATATAGAGTCTTATCATGGAGTTTTAAACAAAAAACCGTCGCCAGCAGGGGGTGTGATTGGCCAATCAGAGTCCCGCAGCAAACGTGTTAAGTTTATTATTGTTACTCAAAATAAGCAGTCCTGTCATTAAAAATTTACTATCAATTTCTACCTATACTTTTGCCGGGATACGTTGGCATCTGGTATCTATGTTCGCCGAATTCCTTGTGAGCTGCTGACGTTCCTTTAGCATAAGAGTGGCGACTACCAAGGAGGAGATTTCTGCTGGCATCACCATAAAAAGATCACCCAATAAATTACACCACACAATTAGGAGGGAGAAGATGCATAACTTGGGCAGTCCTTGTTTCAGTGAGGAAGAATCATTGAAGAGACTGACTTTTTTTTTAAATCCTTGATGTCAACTTATTCTGGCATTCATTTATGTTTTTCCCTCTGAAATGACTAAAAATTGAGGTACACATGGTACATGAGTAAATTCAGTATATAGGTATATACTGTATATCTTTGAGTATAAGTCAAGAAATTTCTTGCTTTTTTAGGCCGATCAAATCCTACCTTCAACTTATATTCGAATCGCGAGCTAGATGGATATTTTTCTGGGTCAATAATTAAACATGACTGGAAAAAAACATCTGACTGACGTTGTAGCACATTAGAATGAAAAATTTATGCTAACTAGCAGAAAATGCGAAGACTAATGATAAAATAATAAAGCATTGCCATACTTAGTTTGAAAGGAAAACTTAAAATTTATATTTTATCTTTAAAAACTTACTCAAGAGAAAAATCAATTCAGTACTTAAGCGTTGGTTTTCTTTATTTTGAGCCTGAATTCAAATTGTTAAACACTTCCATTTCTTCAACAACAACATTTCGTTTTTTTACTTATAGTTATGGGCTGAACAAAGCCTGCATTGCAAATATGATCACCAATTTTTCCTTTGTCTTTCAAAATTGTTGCAATTGTTGAATGATTGAGATCATAAACACGACCAATGGAAGCAAGCGATCTCCTTTTTCTGATCTATGTATTATGTCCATTTTAGTTTCCATCGAAAGCACTCGACATTTTTTACCACTCTTAGCACTTTCACAAACACTACATTTACAGTTGTTTTCCATATTTCAAGGGTAATAAAAAACAATGCATATATAAACATGCGCCCGTACGGTTTTGAATACAAACGGCAAATGACAAGTGTTGCCAAGTTTACATGTTCTTACCGCGACCGATGTTCGTGTGGGAGGGTGTGTTCATTAATGAAGTGCCAGGCACAATTCATTGGTAAGTGGAATGTTCATAAATACAAACTGTTCGTTTCTTGAATCTTCATTAGTAGAAGCTCACCTGTACACATTGGATTTAGGCTTTCAGGGGCCTGTGGCATTAAAATTTTCAGGGGCCTCAATATTATGATACTCATATAACATACATACATTTCACCTATTGCTACAAACCCACACATTCACTTTTGGTTTTTCTATGGAAATACAGATTTTCTCTTTAAGAAGAAAGAAGAATCACTAACAAACAAGATGGAATTTTTATAAAGAGTTGAAAAAATTATAGAAAATCATACTTTGCAAAATTTATTACGTTACTTTAATAGAAATACTACATACAAATGAAAATTATCTGTGAAAAATGCAATTCATTTCATGTAGAAAATAACACTTCTCAAAATGAATTAGTAGTTGATTTCTTAAAATATCATCCAAAATTGTCATTGCACAACAGATAAAAATAAAGCATGTAATTACAACAGATAAAATTACTATATGAAAGGTATTAGCAATTCATAAATTTCTTCTCCTAGATTTATCTTTTGCAAAAATATCTATTACTATGCTCAGATCTATATTATTTAAAAAATCATTCTCAATGTAAGATAAAGCTAAGCAATTCAAATCATGGCCACTCATTGTGTTCTTCTGATAATTTTTTACATGCTTTAGGGCAGAAAATAATCTTTCCCTTGAAGCATTTGAAATTGGCATTGTTAATAAAATTCTTAAAATTATTTCTACATTAGGAAAAGTTGATTTCATAGTGGAAACCAATTTATACATACCAGTAATGCTCTCTGATTCGTCTTCTTATTTTGCAAATAGTAAAAGGTGATCTAATTCACCTTCAAAATTTATGGAATCAATGTCACCCATGTAAATGTTTGCCAAATCTTCAATACATTCCTTTTTCTTATCCTTTTATAAATTTAAATTGAAAAAGATTTAAAATTTTTCTAAAATTTCAGAATGAATAGAACTCCTCCTTATTAATTCTGAATATAAGCTCCCGCAAATAACATAAAATGAATTAAAAACAAAATTTTGTCTAGCAGAGAACTGTTCATCATTTTCATTGGAAAATCTGGTCCTTTTCCTTTCCTGAGACTTTTCTTCTTGGTAAATATTGTTGCTTAACTCTAAGGATTCTTTTTCAATAATTTTGAAATCCTCTCACAAATATTTGAATAACTCTGCAAGAGATCTCATGAGTTTTACTCAGTTGAATAAATTACGTTCGACATATTGTAATGATTTATTAGTTGCATTTATTCTTTGCAAAATTATATTCCATGGCACTGTCATCAACGCTGTATCGAAATCGTCAAAATTATTCTACAAAGCTTTTGCTTCAATTATGGCAATTTTTTTAGAATCATTACTACATATTTCAATCAGTACTTCCCTTATACTTTTATATCCTTTTTTAATGCAAGTACTGCATCAGCTCTTGCTGACAATCTCGTATCAGAGAGTTTTTTAAGCAAAGGAGAGCCTGATTCTTCAAGATATTTTTGTAAAATATTCCATCTTTGTGTAGAAGCGGCAAAAAAACAAATTCTGTACAAACAGGAAATAACAGCTAGCCTAAGAGCAACTTTCAGTCACAAAATTACTGATCAGATTCAGTGAGTGATTTGAACATGGTACGAAAAATTCTGATGGGCTATGATGCATTAGACGTACTTGTAGCCCAGAGTATTTACCGGACATGTTTGCAGCATTGTCGTACGTCTGTCCCCTGCATTTTGCGATATCAATTTCTAATTCTTTTAGTGTTTTTAATACTTGCTCTTCCGAATACAGGCTACTCCCGAGATTCGACCATTCAAGATTTGACCAACTCGAGAATTCAACCAGTCGAAACCCGCTTATTCGACTCAGCCGATCGGTAGATTGAATTAGGAATTACTTTACGCAAAGTAATTTCTGGCCCACCCAACCACGAGAGGTTTAGTTTCAGTCTAGACATCGTTATTTCTGCTCTAATTGTTTGAATTTGTGCTGATTCGACATTTGACTATTTGAGATTCGACCACGTTTTCAGGACTGCATCCCGGTCGAACCTCAGGAGTCGCCTGTATTCTGAAGTGTGACGTTCAATGGGCAAAAAACTCAAAAACCTTTCCTTTACTTCTCCACTCGGCAATAGATAACTCACTACAATCTCATATATAGAATCTAATATAATGCTGTAATAATTAGCCTTTTTAATTTCATTAACTATTGCAGTTCGAACGTGTTCATGGAGTATTGCAATGAATTCGTCACAAGTTTGGTGAGGTAAATAATTTTCTGTCCTTTGGCCACAGCTTACTTTTCAAAATGCATTTTTAAAAAGACATCATATTCACTCAGATATGACCCTCTGAAGCACTTCTCTGCAATAATTTTCTTCTATTTCTACTTGTTTCAATACATGTGTGTCAATTAGATTAATTTTTGAAGATCACCTAAACAAAGTACACATACTTGTTATGTGGTCCTCGGAAATTTCATGATTAGCTAAAACTGATGAAATGATTTTCCAGTTTTGAAACCTTTTTACAAGCTTAGATTTAACCAGCGATCTTGAAAACATTTTGCAAACATAGCAATAAACACATTTACTTGTTTCCGAGAAGATAAGCCATTCCCTTTTCTTTTGCATTACCTTTCTTTATTCGATAAAAATGATCATCACAAAGTCCCCTATAATATGTCCTGTCTTTATCTGTGTGCAAGCACTTCAAAAATTTTACGTTACCAATATTTTTTGGCTTGTCTAAAACAAAATGATCAATCATTCTTTCACTTAATATTTCAGACTGCATCGAGATGTCTTCAACAATCAAACTTTTACTTTGGCTAGTTTGGCTTACGCTGTCATTGCTTTCTCATTTGGAAGTTGAAATAGAAGGCACAATGTAATTACTTGCATCAGGATTGTCTATTTTATGAGTGATAGTTTCTTTTTCGACATTTACTTCATGACTGCTTTCCTCCTTGACTACCTGTACATCCTTTCCTGATGAAATTGGGGTCATTGGTTGAGCGGAACCAAATTTCAAAAATTTAGATAATGAGTTACGTTGTTTTCTGGCAACTTCCTCTCTCTGTTTAATCTTCTTTCTCTTTTCTGCACCTGACTGGTATCGCTTCATTTTTACTATTTAAAATGGGTTTTAAAAATAATTAAAGTTTGCCGTTTCAACTGTAAAACGAAAATAACCTAGTTCATCGATCATCCAGTTATCATAAAAAAATTGATCACAGCTGGTGGAAAAAATCTCATATTTTATTTTAGCTGTAGGATACTAAACTAAGTATCCACCACACTCATGCAAATTTATAGTCAAGTGAAGATAAATGGAAGAACCTCCTAATAACCATACAAATATTTTTTAAAAAAGGAAAATACATGCACTCCGGTTTAGGGAAATCTACTCCATGCCAGTGACCTTCCTTTTCTTTGTTCACACACTCACACACAAACATTCACAAATACACACAAAAACAAACACACACACGAGCACTTCCTTTCCAAAAAATTGTCTAAATACGCATTTCAGAATCAATGAATCAAGTGTTTTACATGCAGCATAACCAAGTATAAATAAAGGTTCAAATAAATTAACCAGTATTTTTTCTATAGATGTGTTGACAGTCCACAGCTGAGTTTATGCAAATAAATCAACCGATTTTAACAAAATCATTTAATAATAATAACGCTCTGATAGGAAACCTATAATTTCCTTCAGTTGGAAATGGTTAAATCAATTTTCTTCAGTAAGAAAAGTATGAAAATCAAAATTTCAAAAATATTGCAGTAAATGAAATAGGTGAGATTTACCTTTACCTGTAAGACCTTTTTCACAAGTATACTAAGAGGCTTGTAATGATGTAGTGGAAGTGTATGCGACATTGTAACTGATATTCTGCCTACGTAGGAAGATGTGGCAGAATTATCGTGTCTACGACACCACATTGTAACATTTTCACTCGTTCGACGTATGTGATGAATTCATAAATATGATAGCAGAGGAAATACAAAAAAACTAATTTCTGTGGTTAACGAAACTATATTTCTCATTGATTATTTACTGCCTATGTTCAGTTTCCTTATTATAGTAATTTAAAATACATTTTACCCATTCCTATAAAACTGAAGTGAAGAATTATCATCTTTTTGAATATTATAACTGAAATTACACAAACTTTTATGGGTCCTCTCTACTTTATGAGGCTCCTTGCTTCACGGGGCCCCTGGCACGTGCCATATGCGCCCCACCCCTCCCCCAAATCCATCACTGATTGTATACAGGGTGAGTCTTAATTACATACCTTAAATATAAGCATTGTGTTCTACACCTACAGACAAGCAAAAAAGTTCATATAAACATATGGTCGCGACCGCTTCGTTAGCGAGATATGGCAATATTATACAAAAAACTTGATCGTTTCCACTTCCAATCCTTTCCCTTCCCCTCTCGTGCTTTGTCGGTAACAATGACAACAACGAGGCAGCGCCGTGACATGGAGAAAGCAATCATTCAATCACACAGGGTTACTGTTCTGGTAGACATGTTACGTATCGAAGAATGGCGCATAATGCGGACTATTCATTAGATGAATTAACAGATATGATACTGCTGTACGGAGAAGCAGAGCATAACAGTGCAGTCGCTGCACGTCTTTACGCCGAAAGGTATCCGCAACGACGACATCCAAATCGGAGGACATTCATTTCTCTGGAACGTCGTCTGAGAGAAATAGGTCGTATGCGACCCATTATGACAAACGCTGGTAGACCACGAAGTCGCAGGAGCGCCAATGTGGAAGAGGATGTTCTGCATTCCATTGAACGGTCCCCTGGTACTAGTACCAGGCGGTTGGCTGCTCGTCACCAGATTTCCCAGCAAACAGTGGTGAGGGTGTAGCATGATCAGTTGTTGCATCCATTCCATGTACAGCGTGTTCAAGCTCTGCAACCGCCACTGGATTATGAGCATCGAAGAGCATTCTGCGAATGGCTACTGAAGAAGGATGCAGCATATCCAAACTTTCTCAGCCAAGTTTTGGTGATGGATGAAGCATGCTTCACAAGGAATGGGATTTTGTATAGTCGTAATCAGCACACGTGGGCTGATGAAAATCCACATTCATTTCAGTAGTAGTAATTAGGTTTTTAGGTGCGTTGACAGCTAAGGTCATTTTGCACCGTCAAATTGTTAGAGAAAATCAACATACATCACAACATCCATGCCCGAAGCGGGATTCAAACCCGTGCCCTGTGGGTTAGAACGCAGGCGCACTGCCTAGAAGTCTAACCCGGCCGGCCACATTCATTTTTCCAACAGCAGTTTGCAATTAATGTTTGGGTGGGAATAATTGGCGATCTCCTCCTAGGTCCTTATGATCTACCGCCTCGACTATCAGGATCCTCCTATTTACAGTTTCTATTGCGACAATTACCGTAACTACTAGATGACATACCCTTGGGAACGCGGCAGACAATGTGGGTATTGCATGATGGGGCTTCTGCCCATTCTGCTCGTGATGTCAAGCGGCATTTGGACATTCGGTTCTAAATTTTTCAGTTCAGTAAATCCCTTCTTTTGGGGTTTTGGTGGAGTTCAGCAGATCTTTTCATACTAAAGACAAAAGATGCCTTCAAAATTGATGTAAAATGACTTGAATGACCAAGAATTGGCTACACTTGGATGGATGAAAGCATACGTTAAAACCACAAAAATCTTTTTTTGGGATCTCTTAAGTTCATACGTAGTATTGAAAAGTACGTTATTTTGAAATATTTATACAGGATAATTGACAAGGATTCAAAAAGTGTACATTAATTTGTTACAAGCAAATATGATTAATTGTTAAGAAAAGCTGATTATAATTTTAAAAGTATCTACTATATATTTTTAAGGGTTTGTATGTTGTGCTGTAGTAACATCACTAAATCTGTTGAAATTCAACCGGAAATTCTGCTAGTTTTAAATAAAATCAAACCAAAACGAATATAAATTCTATGATACACTGAAAACATTGAACACAATTTTTTTCTTTGGTTATACATGAACAACTTAACTTACATAAGTAACAAGAGTAATCTTGTTAATTGGTTAATCAATGTTTATTAATGACAATAATTAGTGTGACGACTGTGCTTGTTTTAGTTTGCACAGTTTCTCAAAATCTGGTACCTACCACTGAAGACAGATCAAGTCGTAAATCTGGTTCAGCATTGAGTCTATTTCTATACTTGGTCTTCAGATTTAAGTACGATGAAAACGATCTTTCGCAGTACATGTATGTAGTTGTAAATGGCAACAAGACTACAATTGCTTTACCTGCCAATGATGAGTATTCATTTCTTAAAGAAATCCAAAAATTAATTAATGATTTATTCTTGAAATCCATCTTCAATTGAAAATCACAGGATATATCGATCAATTTCTCTTTCTCCACCAAACTTAGCATATTTATCGAGTTGACAGTAATAGTATCCAAATCAAAAGGGTTTCTAATCCAATTATTATCATCTGGCATTGACAGAAAATATTCAATGAATGCTATAAGAAGACCTTCTAAATGTGCAATTATATTATTTTTTATTTCTTCGTCTAACTGAAGTGTATTTTCTTTTAAGAAAGCATGTAATGTACTAAAAATCTCTGTCTGATTCGATTCTAAGCAATTTTTCCAGAACTGAAACTTTCTTATTATAGATACAACTCTATCTTGTACATTAAAGATAGATGTATCAAGACCTTGAAGGGACAAATTTAATTCATTAATTTTTGAGAATATGTCTTATATATGTCTATATATTTTAAACAATCATTGTCATATTTTCTTTTCTTAGAAAGCGACTTTTCTGCACTTGCTCCATTTTGATTACTAGAAGTTTCACGTTCAACACTTGATGACACTTCACTACATGTTGGTATATCGTTTGCATTTTTCTTTGAAATGTTTCCCGTTTTTAACCATGTATCCATAATGATGGCATAACTTTAAATACATAGGGGAGTCACTCAGTGTTAGAAACCGTTGCACAGAAACAGAATGTAATGGATAAAAAACAATCTTGAATTAAACGATTACAAAAGTAATAAGAAAGCATTAATTGGTGTCATAAAAACAGAATGTGTGAATTCATTCACAGTAAGTGCTCCAATCCTTAACACAAAGTCTAAACTCAACCAAAGAAAAACACACCAAGCAGCAAACCAACAAGCCACTGAATTTCCAATTTCCATTCTGGAACCGGATCTGAACCATTCCGTCTTTAGATCACTTGGAACTAAACCCGGAACTGAATGAGTTGGAAAATTTCAGGTCGGAACCTAACTGGAACTTCCCAGCTCTGACTGAGACAATTCAGGAAAACATTGTTGAGCTTGGCAAGGAAATTGGCTTTGATGAACTTGAGCCTCATGACATTCAGGAGCTTATGTAGAACCATAGAGAGGAACTGACCAATGAGGAGCTTATGGAAATGGAACAGGAGAGAGCTGTTGAAGAGAGGAAAGATAAATGTGTCGACGAGAATGAAGAATCTGCCAGATTCTTAACAACCAAAGGCTTTCCAACATCTTGAAAGTTTCCTTTTCTACTTTAGTGACAATGACCCAGACATGGAAAGCTCACAGGTTGTAAGTACTGTACAGAATGCTGCCAATTGCTACAGGCTCCTTTATAATGAGAAGAAGAAAGAAAAAGTACAAATGTCTGGATTCTTTCTTCAGCTCTAAGAAGGATAACCCCACAAAAGGAGATCCTCCATCTTGATGGAATGAATGCTTAATTTTATATGTTTTGGTTAAGTATGTATAATGCTATGTATTTGTTCATATCTTTATATCACGTCGATAAATTAGAGTTAGAGGTTTCATCATAAAACAGTTATAGAATACATTTACAGAAGTAACATGCAGAAAATAAAAGAAATACCCATAGTTCCATTAAGACATTGTCATTCCAGAACATTAAGCATAATAACAAGAAGAAACCACATATACTCAAGCATTGGAAATTAAAAAATAAACAATAAACGTGTCTTTTGAAATTTCAGCATTTCATTAACAATTAAATTAACAATGTAATCTTTATAATTGACCAATATAGTAAACAAATAGATATATATTAATATTTCTAAAAGTTTTAAATACCTTTATTTTAAACAATTAATTAAACACACACCCGTTTAAATAATGCACATTGAAAATGGTTAATCTCTGCGAAGGCCCAACATAGTCTCACAGTTTTAACAAAAATTCCACTGCTATTACAAGGTTTTTCATTATTACTGCACATAACTAACAATAAGATTACGTGTATATCTAATACCGTATATATCCGAATATAAGACGACCCCCATTTTTAACTCCTAATGAAAGGAAAAAAATTTATTATGCACACAATGACAGAGGTTTATTATACCATTGAGTAATGAACATTGAACCAATTCAAATAAGCAATTTTGATTGGAATTTTCAATTGAATATTTTGGAAGAAATATTTGGCACAAATGTCATTAACTGGTCCTCTTAAATTTTTATAACGTCCTTCCTTAGGCCCACAAAATGCTTTCTGATTTGAACTTGCACACTTTAGCATTTCCTGCGATTTTTTCCACCGCCGCACATTTGCCTCGGTGACACTTCTTGCTGCAGTACAATTGTTAGTTTCATCAGCATATTTCGCCACTAAAAGTTTAAAATTTGCCTGAATCAGAAGGGTCGAGAGTTGTCTTTCCCCTCGGGTCTCCCCTGACGTAATAAAGACAAAAGGCTCCTGAATGGTGATGCCAGCTTATATTCCGCAACTTTTCACGTGCGAAGAGACACAAAAGTGTGGGAGGATTGCATCCTAAAAATATTTAAAAGTATATATAAGACACGTACACGTGTCTTATATATATACTTTAAAAAAATAGAAACACGTATCAATCTTTTTAAATTAAGTAAATATTTTTACATATCAGAATACCGTAACAACATTTTTCAGGCCTGACTATGAGAGAAAATGTGAGGAAAACGCCATTCATTCCATATATAGAAAATTTCGCGTAGCCTTTTCCGTGATTTTTTCCGCGAAAGAGCGAAACATAAGACCGCGAAAGACAAAACTGGTCGCAAATGCGGAACCGCGAAAGATCGAAACACGCGAAAGATAAAGCCGCGAAAGACGAGGTCTGCCTGTATTTCGATTATAACTATTTGATTCTTCCCATCTCTACCTATCTCTGCCTTCTGCTCCTCTGTCAGTCAAACTATTACGCACCGCGCGATTATAAGACGACTAGCGATTTTTCGGTCATAAAAATTGGAACAAAACCTCGTCTTATATTCAGGTATATACGGTATATAATGCTTAACTTTCTAATGGCATGGGGAACATAAAACCGCTGTTACTGCTGTTTGAACATCACGATACAGAACATTCGCGAAACATGATGTGGCAAAATGACTTCAAATACGAGATTTCCGCGTTGGCGCTGTTTACAAATGAGTAGTCGAAGAGGTATGCGCCATTCTCAAAGAGATGGCATCACTAAAGCGGGGAAAGAATGCCTATCTTACTGAGACCCCCACGAATAAAGACCATGGAAGAATAATAGGAAGCGCAGCACCCATAAGGACAATGGTAATACGTTGACGGCAGAGCGCGCCTAATTTAAACTCCAGCGGCAGACCAGGTTTTGGCGGTACATTTGAATTAAGAAGCTAGATGACGTGTTTAACATAAGTTTAGGACTCAAATTAAAGCAAAACAACTGGGTGCAAGATTTTTTATTTACTCACGTAAAGAATAACAATACAACATTTATAAAAACACAACATTCTTTTCCAGATAGAAATACATTCATAAATAACAATAATATTTGTTCCGGCGACTCGTTGGTAAAGGCAAGCGGACAAATTAATAAATGCTAAAATTTTCTAAAACTTACCAAGATGGTTTGGTGTTGAGTGAGCTTTGGGGGAATGTAAAACATCCTCAGAATCCCTCGGCTCATCTACAAGAATTAGAATACGATAGGATTAAGTTAACGAAATTCGAAAAACCGGTATATAATAAAATCGAAGTTTCACTGTATACCATGTATAATACTCAAACTTGTTTTCATACCTTCAAATACACTAGGAACGGCATTCGATTTTAGGAGAGGCCGAGGGAATCTGCTGCAGAAATCATCATCTGTAAAATGATCACTGCAGACCCTATACTTCTTCATACAGTTGATATCCGCAGACATTAAATCCTCCCTCAGGCAAAATTTTGCCCTAAATTATAAAGCAGAAATGGGCATCAAGACTAATAACAAAAACACGTAATTCTCAACTTAACACAAGTATTCCGTTTTATGCGGTATCTCTTCTTTAAGCTCACCTCGAAATATCCTTCGGAAATCCGAAATCTTCTTGTCTACCCTGCAACCGTTAAAATTGTTGCACCAATATGCATTCCGTTCCATTTCAACAATTAGAAAAACATGACGCTGAAAAACCCCGCCACTTTCCCGTGCGATTTCCAACGAACTGGTTTGAACAGTTGAATCATGGAAGAATAATTAATTATTATTATTAATAATTAATTATTTCTTCCATGATTTGAATAATGAGTGTGGAATAGGTATTTTTAGACTCACATTGACCGATAGGATCGCTGCAGGCGCAACCATCAGAGACATCTATAGGTATTCAGGAAAAGATCGAAGCTGCACTTCCTATTATTTCTTCCATGTAAAGACCACGTACAAATACGAGCATGGTAACAGACCTAACAGTAATAATAACAATAAATGTCATCGACAACTTAATAAGAGGTCGATAACAATAAGTCATTTATTGTAGCTCGACTCTAGAAAATTTTTAAATACATAGATATAAACTTCTTTTAAATTGAAAAAAATTGCTGATTAAAAATTACATTTTGGCAGCCATTACTGACTGTTTTTCGCGTACCCCCATGGGTACGCATACCCCAGGTTGGGAAACACTGGTATAGAGTTTTATTCATCGAATAACGCAAAAACGAAAAAAATCAGTCCATATTTACGTATTTTAATGCTTGAAGGAAGAATATCTTGCAAGTCAAGAAATGGATTCATACGTGTTATCTTATGGAAAAATGTTAATCCCCTATATTGGCAGCACTGATAAATCCCAGTTGATCAAACATTGACCATTCACTAAATTAGATGTAAGGAAGAATTGTACCAAATTTGGTTATTCAAGCTTTTATCGTTTAGGAGGAGTTCCATGAACAAATACAAACTCACAAACCAACAAACACGCTTCAAAATATATTATGGTAGATTAGTTTTCTTCTCACCCAAATATACAAAAATGTGTTGAGCTGAACCTGTGCTTATGCATACAAATATTTGTTTAACCTCCACTCTCGTTATAAACGAGTGCGTTAATACGTTATAACCAAGGTGAATATATTGCAATATTGTAGAAATGGGGATGGGACCTTAAGAATATGTTGTTATATCCAAGTTGCCGTATTATGTCGTTATAACCGGGTTCTACTGTATTACAATTTTTTTGCAGTGTTTTTGTGACATTCATATGTAGCTTTGATTTTACAAATATTTTTGCAAGTAAACCTGAATGCTTAGGAATTGGTGAATCACTTGTCATAAACAAAATATATTACTGACCATAAAGAAATTTATTTCAAGGGAATATTGAGTTACAAATTATTGCTCATGAACACAGAGCTATGATAAATTCTTCTCCAATAGAAGTTTATAGACAAATATTCTTGCTAAACAGGTTATCTGTTTTTGAAATCCATATAGAAAATTCGGATTTATTTCCTCTTTGTAGCATTTGAAAAACACAACATCTTACGTATTTAAATACTAGTCACTTTTTGGCACTAAATAAGCCGACAACCAATCACAATTATCTGATAATATATTATTCCACTTAAAGTATTCTTTTTGAGTGCTTAAGTTCATTTTATAAAAACTGGTTCCAGCACAACAGATGTATTAATTACTATTATTATTAAAAATGTGGGTGACAAAATATTATCAATATTTACAATAAAATACGTAGTTCATTTGAATGCCCTGAAAATTATTCAAGTTGACAAAATGTTAATTTTTTAAAATATGGAAAAATACTAAAGCAAGACTATGTAATTACTGAAAGAAAATACATGCAGAGATACTAACTGAATATTTTTACCAGGTAATAAGGTCTTTTCACTTTGGTATCAAATGATCATTGAAGTAGAAGATAATAATCTAATGAAACGAGAAAATAAAACTTGTGTTGCAGTATAGGAGATAATTCAAACACTTCAGGTATATTGCATGAAAATAGACAATTTCAATATGACAAAAATATATTGATGCAGTTTCCATGTAGAGACAAGCCACTGTCAATTGAAACTTTTTCTATATTAAATTTAAATTTGAATAATATTTTGGATTATATACTTTTTCATCACAATCTGATAGTAATAAACAAAATATTCTTATCTTTGACGATGAAAAATTTCACCTCACATCACATTTATAGTTTCACCTATCACATTTTGCTATGTTCATTAAAAAGTAACCAGGTACATAAAAAATGGTTAAATTTTGCTAGACACAACCTTTTGCTGACAGATTAGGATACTTTTAGCTTGAACATATATTTCCAAGAAAATTCTTCATACCTTAGTGGTGCACTGAATTTTTTGAAATGCAATTTAAAGACAATAGTCAAAATAAACTCCAAGCCATTCTATAATTTATAAATAAATATATCTAACAACCTTGATTACCAAGATGATATTCCTCTTTTGTTATTTACTTTAGTTACATAATTGATGAGTTGTCTTAAAGACTGCTGGATAACACGCCATGCAACCAGCAAAAATTCAATTATATAATAGTGGTATATTGTCTTGCTGTAAGCATAGATGTCTTTATGTACACTGATAACAACTTATACAATATAAAGCATAAGATAGCTAGTCTGAAACACAATACTTGAAATGAAGTTTAGGGCTAAATTGACATGGTGTTTCATGGTTTACCATATAAGGCTTCTGACTGAAAAGTTGACAAATACAGTTTAAGCAGGAAACTGAAAACAGTAAGGGTATTAAAGGAATTATCCACATCATTAATATTGAATTAGGTACATCTCAGAAGCAGCTCAGGGCAATGTTTGATCATTTGAGTGAAATCATGAAAGAATAAACATATTTCATTGATATTGTTCTGCCAAAGAGAGTATGTCATTAGGGAAAAATTCCAAACTTAATAACATCCCACTAGCATGGTTATAGACTCTGAATAATGACAATAACTATAGAAAAAGATATAAAAAAGGTGTAGGTATTAAAGATAATACTTCCAGTAGCAGAGGAAATTATAAATATTCCTACCAAACTCTATTCTCCAATCTGGCATGTTTGGCTGTAATCAGTGGACATTTATACATAATGCTTTTATGAGACCTATTAGCAAATAAAGCAGATCGCAAAGTAGTAGCAAAATATATTAAATTTGAGGCAATAGTCGAGGGTTAAATACATGTGACAATAAGAAATACTCATAAAAAATAATTTAAGTACCTCTTACCCATCATTTTATAAAAATGACTGAAAGCACGACTAGAATAAGATAGACATTGACATCAGTAATGCACTACATGTCATTGTTGCCAACATTTAAACTGAAAATTTGGTAGATGAAGTTCCCTTCAAGAAAGGATGCAAACCAGAGTGAAGACAACTATAATTCTATAATCTATAACTATGAAATGAAGTGTAACTGACAAAGAATTAGAAATTTCCTATTTGATTGGCACTAACAAGACCAGGTGTTCACACCAGAATATAATCATCAACAATTGGTTTTATTTATTTATTTTAAATCCAACATACCACATGTGAAAGTTATATTGCAATCTAACAATATATAACTTCTCCACATAATGATACAAGATTCAAGCAGGAAAACTGGGACTTGACATTTAAGGCTGGTTCAAAAATATATTTTCATTTACATCTTTATGAGACTTTATTCTCCAAATATGCTTACTAAACGCAAGGTTTGAAAAATATGAAATTTTTGTCTAGGAAAAATTAAATATATCGATAGTAGATTTGAGGAAAAAATTGAAAAGGTTAAAATCTCCTTTTCTTAGTCAAATTTTTTTAATTATAAGTTTTTAGCCTAAGTTTATAATTTCAAAACCCTACAGTGAACTAATTTTTAATCTTTGATTATCTGCATGACACTTTTGTCTCCATGATTATAAATAAGTATTCCATGAGTTTTTTCTATGAAAAATTTGGGTATGTCTTGTGATATAAATGTGGTATCAGCTTGGTTTACTGTTTCAGTTAGAGATATAATAATAAATTAAATTGTATTTTTCTTAGGAAGAATAATTTTTGTAATGTATTTAAACGGCAACAAGTGATAAAAATAACTTTCAAAATATCATTTTTTCCTGTTTTTTTAAATGCGGTATCAGTCACATAAATGAACCTAATCTACAAAAATTGTGTTGAACTAGGAAGAAAACTTCATTACTATATGCGAATTTTATGAAACCCAGATTAAAGACAAAACAAGAAAATCAACTAACAAAAAACCAACAGAATGAACATAAAATGTATAAATGTGAAATTAAAAATCGCTGTGTTAAGAAGAATCATTAAGTAATGTTTTACCAAAATATCAACATACAACATCTTGCTATAGCCACCATATTCATTCATCCATTTGGTGTGTGCATAATTAACACATTCATTGTTTACAGCCATTTACAGAAATATTCAAACATTTGTCAAAAAATGCAATAGTAAAATTCATAACAACAAAAAATTAGGAAATATTTTTTACCTAATCAAAAATTTCCTTATCAGCCAGTAAATCAGATCTGAAGAACATATAAGGAGTTTTATTAGCAATGTACACACTTGATTTTCCAAAAATACAAAAGTAAAGGTGCATGCTACTGAAACAGGATTTTAATTTCCATAAAAATCTAACTCCTTCATGAATAAGTAAAAATCCTGGTCATAAGTAGCAAGTTAAAACAAAACTGCAAAAATAAAATAAAATAAAACTAGGAATATACATTACGAGTGGTAACATTTCTTAAGTTTCCATGACAGACAGAAATAATAAAAACAGAAAGCAATAGATGGAATGCTACAATCTGCATCATTTCTACTCTAAGACTAGAAGAACATATTTCTTTAGGCATTATATCAACTGCTTCATCTATTTAACACATTCTGGGCAGCAGACTTGACTCAGGTTATCTTAATTCTGCTCTCCGGGCAGCGAGCCAGACTCTTAAATGCACTGCAGATTGACCTCTGTAATTCACTTACAAAAGAGCCAGCAAGTTGGGTTCTATTTCAGATTACATAGACCCAGTTTCTACAATGGTTAAAAAGTAATGGAAGTTACTCAGAGCTGTCAGTCTCCTTTAATAAATCACCCAAGTGAGTGAGCTTCGAAATTGACAATACGATATAAGACCAACCCCAAATGAAACCTCCAATGTCAGATTTGAATTTTACAACCTCAAAAACCCTTATTATGAAAATTTTGTTATAAATGAATTAATTATAGATGCAATGCAAAAGGATTATTTTTATTCAATGCATATTAGGATGACACAGACCCTATGAACAAGAAAAATCATACTTTTGAATTCATGTATGAGTCAATCCACCTAAAAATACCAAATAAAACAAACTTCATTAAAATTGGAATAAATATGCTTTGATCACGAGACATAAACAGTTTTGGAGCCATTTAGTGTCCCAAACAAGTTTGTGATGTAATTACTTAGCTTTATGTCCCATATTAGCTATATAACCGAAATATTTATAAAATTAATAAATTCTTGCATTGTCAAATATTCTGACCAATGGAGAAAAATCACACATTTGGCCACTGTCCAGAATGTGATAAAAATTATCATCATTAGATAAAAATCATATAATCACATGAAAATCTCACAAAAATAGGCACTCTTTTAGTTTCTAAGAAATTTACACAACATTTTGAATTTTTATCACATTTTTCTTTGCATCCTGCAGTACATTTCAGAAATAAACGGTAATAGAATACTCTAATTAAAACAAGTTTTATGAGAATTTCTATACATATACTGACAGAAGGATACACAATCACAGTTCAGTGTTCTATAACACTAAGAGGAATGAAAAATAAGTTTATTAGCTAAGAGGAATAAAAACTCTCTAAATTGAGCAAACACCATGATTTAAAAATTATTTCCTATAAATAAAGTATTCTAACAAACATTTCTTGAGGCACTTACTTGTGCAACAAATCAAACTTACTGTGAGATAGCTATAGAGCATCTTCGTTGTCTAATATCATTAATCATTGATTCAATTACTCTAGATATGCCTTCAGCTAACTCCATAGCAGTATATGGCTTCCCAAGCTCTGGGACATGGATGAATATTGTCCGTTCTTTATCAATGCTTAATGATGTATAATAGATGAACTCACATAAATACCTGGAATTTTTATAAAAGCAATGATGACCTTATAAACATAAATTGGAATTATTAATAATCATAACATCAGTTATAAGAATATGAGTTGAAAACTGTCGTTCAAATAATTTTAAATTAAGAATTGCATGACATAATGATACACCATGTTTTATAATTATGAAACATGCATTGAGTTTAGATATTTAACAATTATAGGTTAGAGGAATAGAAATGTGTAGCTGTCATATGTAAATAGGTGACTTTATTGTGATAGTATTTATTTCAAACACAATTAATGGAACTCCTATCTAGCTTTAGTTTACCAAATCACTGAATCCTCATAAGTTGAAACTGAAAAACTTTCAATGATTAAGAGATTTTCCTTGACAATCCTAGCACTGTCCCTCACAACAGGAGATTTATTTTACTTTTGCTATGAATATAGTTCTAAATTAATTCTGATAACTGAAATTAATAATTCTACATCAAGAACAATCCTTTTTGTGATGTTATAATACATGGATACTTTTGCTAAAAAACTTAGAAATATTGGAACATAAAAATAAAAAACCATGTCAGGTAGTAACACAAGGTTTTTCATTATAGATTTCAAATCACTGACATGATACGCTATAAAATGGCACTATTTTGAGTGTTATTAAATTAAACTATTTAATCTAACTTCTAAAAGACTATTATTAAGAAAAATGAGAAAAATAACGCATTAATTTCATATGAATTCAATGGAAGGTACTACTGTGGTATTAAAAGTCAAAATATTTCTTGTTCCTCTAAGTTACAAAAAATTTAACTACTTAGGATTAGAAACCAATATACAGGTCGATCACCCTTTATCCAAAATCCTCAGAAAGACAGTATTTCAGAATTGCGATACTATACGTAAGTTACGCATTGGCCTACTTGCATTAGTGTATCCTGTATGTTAGTCTACAAACACTACAGCACTCATGCTGCCTTGAATATAAATGAACAATTATTACGTTTTATTATCACATTCTTCATTAAAATAAAAAATATATACAAACAGATTCTGTACAGCTGTTACCTGCCACCTTATTAGGATCACCGTATTGAATTTTTGCATTATTTTTCTATTAACCATTAACTTCTGAAATTCTCTTTCACTAAAAATTTCAATAATTTATATATATATACACACACACAGTGTTGAACCCTGTATCCGGCTACCCAGTATCCGGAACGTTCCAAAAACCGACAGTGTAATATTTAAAATGCGCGCCAAGCAATTTGTGTTTGTTGGTGGCGCTACTGAGGTGCGACTGTTTTATAACCAGTCGATGATGAAGGCTTGTATTCTCGTGATTTTTGCTCACATTTTTAATGCTTTTTTAGCCGTTCACATATACCCATAGTCATTATGTCGAACAGAAAAACCACTGGATGGCAAGACTGCCAAAAGGAAGCACGTATCTCTAAATATTAAGGATAAAGTGGAGTTACTAAAAGGTCTAGACAAAGGTGCATCAGTATTTGTGCATTTTGTGTTTCTTCTTGTATTTTTTGTACATTTTAGGCCTGGCTACCCGAATTCCAGAAAAAACCCCTATCCGGCAACCCTCAGGTCCCAAACATGCCAGATACAGGGTCCCACACTGTGTGTGTGTGTGTATACACACACACTAGTAATAGGTGCTTGCATTCTGCAAGCATTTCATCTCACCTTATTATATAGAGTAAGAGCCGACAAATAATATTTAAACGCAAAAGTTTGCACCTCTGCAACGATTTACGGGTTTTTCTTTTTGAACTATATTGGGGTAGAAACAACCATTAAAATTTATAATTATAAGAATTTTATATTTATTACCATTTGTTACAAATAACACACATTTCTGCCAAATTTTAATCATGTAGCATCTATAGAAGTGCATCTATATATACTTAATTGTTTAAATTCTATTAATTTTTAACAGCTCCAGAAATATACTTCATTGCAATTTTCAATATTAATAGCTGCTAGAACACCATTCTTCAACTTTCTGCAAAATTTCAGCTCCCTATCTCAACCGAAAGTACATAAACATTTGTGTATTTGTTTAAATTTTGATTTTTTATCAACCAAATAAATAAACATTTAAATTTCTATAATCCCATTTTAATTATTTAGCGAATTCTGTTTAGAAAAATTCAGCATTACAGCACATTCAGAAATATCTAAACAATGAAATATTTGTTTAAATTTTGATTTTTTAATGGCCAAAAAAATAAAAGTTTTTGTAATTTTCGATTTTTTTGGCCAGGTTTGCCAAAAGACCTACCTATCTGCCAAATTTCAAGTTTCTAGCTCACGTGGAAGTGCCTCATCCTCCTATATCCTACATCAGAAGCATCTATATATATTATAGATATATGCTATACATTTTAATGTATGAATGCCTCTTTCAACCACATCCACTCAATGTCAACTGTTGATAACGTAGCTTCTGCAACATTTCCCTGACAGTATAGGCTTCAGCTGATGTCATAATATTGTTTTCATTTCATTGCCATCTTCTGGGGTCAACAAAAAGTATTTCAACATGGACAGAAAGAGATCAAAGATATGCAACCTCTTGCATAAGCATGTTATCTTATCCCCACCATTCACATGGAGAATTTAAATCACGTTAGGGAAAGGGTTAAAGACTGATTTATTATTCTCGTGTATTTTAGGGTAGAAAGTAGCCACTTTGAATCATAAACATTCATCAACTATAATGCAGTTGTAATGTTCATTCTGTTTAGATAAATAAAATTCAAAATATTGTGCTTGTGCCACATTTAATATTTGAGCTAGTATTTGTACACCTGTTATTAGATGCTTATATGAATTATCAAAATATATGTACCACCATATTATTAATTATTATAAGCTCAAACTTCAAATGGTGCTTGCTCAGAAGACCTAATTTGACATAGCAATGAACTATAAAGTTGATCATTTGAATGCAGTAGTAGTGTTACAAAGATCTATAGCTGTTAATTAAAAAATAAAGAGAACCTACCGCCCAGCATCAGATGATACACATGCTAGGGCACCCCGGTCACATTTATTCACCTCAGAGCTGATTTGATGTATACTTAGGGATGATGAAATACAATCATCCTTTCCAATAGGACAACAACCATCCTCTGGCATGTTACCGTCAACATCAGCTTTCCAGTACCCAGATCGATTGGCACTCATCTCTAGTGTCATCTCTCTGGCATTGCTGGACACGCCAACATGGACAACTAGCTGCGATTAGGTTATCGTTGAAGACCATGCCAGGAAAATAGCATATTCATTTGTAATTCTTACTGCACAGTATGCAATTTTTCATGGGTACGTGAAACTTACAAGAGGGTTGTACATTTTCCATAACGAGGGAACCCTATTGATGACAGCATCATATGCAACTGGAATTTCTTCAGTGATTAATTTTAAACCAAGTTTGTCCTCTAAATTCAGCGATGAGAGTAGCTTAACAGCTTCCCAACTTGCGTTGATAATATGATGCTTGAAAGGCCCAAATCCCGTAACAACAACCGTGTTGGAATAACAAACTCCATCTCCACCTAGAAAAATGGAGTTTTCAAAACAAAGCGAATATTTTACGATTAACACTTACGTTATTTCGTCTGTAAACAAAAAAATCTCCAAAACTGAGACATAACAACTACATAACTATTTTATGCGCTGGAGAATAGGTGAAAATACAGACTAAACTACAGTTTCAACGTATAAGGAATATACTACTCGTCAGATGATATTTACATAAATGATAAAAATACGAACTATTATACAATAAAAGGAAAATGAAAGAATCTTTATATCAACTCACTATTATTTTGCATGGTTTATAAACAAATTGATTCTGACAATGGGCACAAATTGCCAGTAATAGTTCTGCAGGTGGACTTCGCAACCTACACACGCATTCCTCAAAACAAGTCAGTAATCAGAGAAAAGCATTCCGTAAAATTTGTATATTCGAAGACTGACTGTTTCTGATTTTCCGAGGATTACAAATTAATATTTGAAAGAATTAATAAACAATGTAAACAAACTCTACCGATCTCGGTTGCCACATAAGTATAATAATCTATGACAACAATATATCACCAGCGCTTCACGCTAGAAACAGCAACTACTTTAAAAATAAAAAAGGAAAGCGTTCTCAACATTTTGGCGGGCATTTGAAAGTAAATGAATTCTATTAACATCATATAAAACAGTAAATTGCTAATATATATACATAAGATGGAAGAATATTAAATTTATTCTGAAAGGTGGATCTAGAGAAGAATTTATAGAGGTGCATTCAGTCAGAATTACTCTACCCATTTTTGAAATTTGAAAAATACATTATGAAGTTGAAATTCTTGGTACAAATGATTATAATGAAAAGGAATTTTTTATTAATCTTGAATACTCTGCGACCTTCTCCATTTTAAAACCTCCTTCTCAATACATTCTACCCGCCCTTCCCTCTCAATACCCGGTAGAGCAATACCTTAATTATATCCTTTGCAGAATCTCTCAGCCCAACTTTTCCGATCTTCTGGACCATAAAGACAATCTTACCAGACGTGAAAAACATGCCATCTCAACTGCATCCCCTACACACTAAAACCTATATTCCATATGCCGTAGCCTGCCGAGAATGCAGGATTTGCTCAGATAGGAGGTATCTTTCAATATATCTTACTCCATCCTCGAAGACGTGATTACCCACCGGGCCTAATCCGTTACAAGATCCGGTGGGCAATCACACCTGCAACCAATAGACATCACCCTCACATTCTCCCTATTCCTGATTTTACCCCTTCACTCACCATTACTTCCACCCCGGGATTCACGAGGTCCTCAAGGAAATCCTCCATGCGGCCCGCTCAATTATTACTTCCACCTCTCACCAATTGCACCATTCTTTCCTTCCCTTCCCCTCAACCAACATTACCTACCCCAACACCTCTAGAAGTAACTGCACCACAAGAAATGTCATTTATCTCCTCACCTGCACCCCCTGTCCTGCTTTGTAAGTTGGCCTCACCAGTAACCCTCTTAACATAAGAATAGCATAAATCTCAAACGTCCCTTTCCGGTGGCCTCTCACCCTAATTTACAAAATCTGATGTGTCCAACACATGACTTTCTCCATATTTGGGGTATAGATCTTTAAATTATTATGAGGCAAAATTATTATTTCGTATCGTAAAAGAATACAGTCGTCCTTATTGCCGTAATTTACGTATATTTTGAATATGTTTACAGAATTCACCGCTACATGCTGGTGGTGCTGTATACTGGAAGTAAGATAAAGCAAAATATCGCCGAAATGGATGGCTCTACTAAAATTTGTTTCAAACAAAACCTGGAAGGAAAATTATTCTCTACAACTTCGGTCCTTACGAAGATTACCAATAACGACGTCTTTAAGGAGATATTTGACGGAAGCCGAAAAAACCGATTATTAGTTAGAAATAATTCCTAAGCAATAACTGCTATGGAAAATTGTTTCAAATAAAAGTTGTAGGAAATTACATTCTCTATAACCTTTGTGCTGAATTTTATATACGATAATGATGTTTTAACGGAGAAATATCGCAAAAACCGAATCGGGTTTCGAATAAACCTCGACTTCCGATTGACCGTTATTGTCCAAAAACTAATCAATTCTTTGTGCTCATGTTAAAGTGTTATATATGAAATTTGGTAACGATATGGCAAGTACTTCTTGAGTTACAGCACCCAAAATCACTTACACAGACATTCCGAAAATAGTCTAAACGTGTTCTAGGGACTTCAAAACGTGTATTTCCGTTGAAATCTCGAAGTCGATTTTTTTCATGATCACAATACTTTCCCATTACTTCGTATGGAGAAAGTAAAAAGGTAACTTTTAATAATTGCTTTACTGTAAGGATTGTCCACGCCATACCGGAGGACATCCCCGCCCCCCTACATCAACAGTGGGAACCTGCCCATATATATATATATATATATACTAGTGAATGTGTGCTTGCATTCTGCAAGCATTTTCTCTCACCTTAATGTAAAGAATAAAAGCCGACAATTAATTTTCAAACGCATAATTTTGTACCTGTGCACCTAATTACGTGTATTTTTTTGAATAATATTGGGAGAAAAACAACCCTTAAATGTATAATTATAAACATTTTATAGGTTCTCATGATCTGTTTCCAATACCTCATATTTGTGCAAAATATCATCGATGTAGGACCTCTAGAAATGCATTCATATGAATATAATTGTATAAAATTTATGAATTTTTAACAGCCACAATAATAAACCTTTCTAAAAATTTTAATGTTAGTTAACACTGGAGCAACAAACCCTCCCTAAGTTAAAATTTCATCTTCCTGCACCTTTAGAAAGTACATAAATATTAGTCAAATTTTTTCATATTTAAGAATTTTTTTCGGCCAAACAAATAAAAATCTTCAAATTTCTATACTCCCGTTTCCGTTATTTGGTAATTTCTAACGTTAGAAAAAATTTCAGCATTGTAGTCAATATAGAAATACCTAAAAAGCAAAATGTTCGCCCCTAAAAATTGGAATTTTTGCAATTTTTTATTTTATCTTCGGTTACAACGAAATTTATATAATTGTGCAAAATTTCATGTCTCTAGGTTATATGGAGCTGCCTCATAATTTTTTTCTCGTATAGAGCAATACTGGGGGAAAAAGCTCCAAAAATGGGAATTATATAAATATCGGGTTTCCTTCACTAGGCACAGTTTAATATTAATGGCATTAAAATATAAGCCTCTGATTCCCATTAAAAGCTTACCCATATGAAAGCATTAAGGCTGTTACCTAGGAAGTCTATTGTTAGACCCAGAAAAATTACCACTTTTTTCCGATAAAAACTATAAATTTACGCTAATTCTAATCGGATTTGAATTCTGTGTTCAAAAATAAGAAACTACAATTTATATCCTATCCGACAGTTTAAGTCTCGAGTTCGTATCTTGAACGCATGTAATTTTAAAATGCAATTATAAAAACCTCTACACCAATTTACATATTTTCTTATGGGCAAGAAATGGGGAAAAAATGGCCAAAATAGCCCTTTAAAATAGGTATTTCACCAATTTCGGATTTTTTCCTTCGGTTGTGACGAAAAACCTATAATCCTACCAAATTTTAAGTTTCTAGCACACCTGGAAGTGCCTCATAATTTTGTATCCTGCTATACTTTATCTATAATATATAGATGCTTCTTACACATGATATATATATATATTAGTTAATGTGTGCTTGCATTCTGCAAGCATTTTAACGGTTTAGCATATTTACAATTTAAAATTATTCCCAATGAATTTTGTGCAAAATCATATAGCTGTATGAAATTTCAACTTTGTAGCTCACAATCAGTAAGAGAACAAAAAATGCGAGGCAGCTGCATAGGACCTAGAGACTTGAAATTTGGCACGATTATAGAATTTTCATGACAAACTAAGATAAAATTGTAAAATTGCAAAAATTCCTATTTTTAATGCGTGGTTTTGCCCTTTTTCGGCCCCATACGAATGTGATCATTATAAGGCACTTCTTAATGAGATACAAACTTGAAATTTGGCAGAATTATGGGTTTTTAGTTACAACAGATGGAAAAAATCTGAGACTGTAATAATTCTTAATGTTAGGACCTGTTTTGCTCCATTCTTGCTCCATACGAGGATTAAAATTATAAGGCACTTCTAAATGAGCAACAAACTCCAACCTTGACATGGTTATATCATTATGTACAACATCGCTAGGGAATAATTTGAATTTGTAAAAATGCTAAAATTTGAAAATGCTTGCAGAATGCAAGCACATAACAACTAGTATATATATATAGATATATATATAGGAGGATACAAAATTATGAGGCACTTCCAGATCTGGTAGAAAGTTGAAATTTGGTAGGATTATAGGTTTTTAGTCACAACCAGAGGGAAAAATCCGAAACTGTTGAAATTCCTATGTTGAGGGGCTATTTTGGCCACTTTTTGCCCCATTTTTTCCCCATAAGAGAACATGTAAATTGGTGTAGAGGTTTTTATATTTGCATTTTAAAATTACTTCCCGTCAAGATACGAACTCGAGACTTAAACTGTCGGATAGGATATAAATTGTGGTTTCTTATTTTTGAAGACGGAATGCAAATCCGAGTATAATTAGCGTAATTTAGTGTTTTTATCGCAAAAAATTGATAATTTTTCTGGGACGAACAATAGGTTTCCTGGGTAACAAGCTCTATCCTTTCATATGGGTAAGCTTTTAATGGGAATCAGAGGTTTATATTTTAATGCTGTTAATGTTAAACTACACCTAATGAAGGAAATCCGATATTGATATAATCCTCATTTTTGGAGCTGTTTTCCCCCAGTATTGCCCCATTCGAGAACAAAAAATGCGATGCAACTGCATAGGACCCAGAGACTTGAAATTTGACACGGTTATAGAAATTTCATTGCAACCTAAGATGACCTTAAAATATTAAAAAATTCTCATTTTTAAAGGCCGGTTTTGCCCCTTTTCGGACCCATGCGAGAACAAAAAATGCGAGGCAGCTGCATAGGACCTAGAGACTTGAAACTTGGCACGATAATAGAATTTTCACGGCAAACTAAGATAAAATTGAAAAATTGCAAAAATTTCTATTTCTAATGTGTGGTTTTGCCCTTTTTGGCGCCTTACGAGTGTGATAATTATAAGGCACTTCTTAATGAGATACAAACTTGAAATTTGGCAGAATTATGGGTTTTTAGTTACAACAGATGGAAAAAATCTGAGACTGTAATAATTCTTAATGTTAGGGGCTGTTTTGCTCCATTATTGCTCCATACGAGGATTAAAATTATAAGGCACTTCTGAATGAGCAACAAACTCCAAATTTGACATGGTTATATGATTATGTACAACATCACTTGGGAATAATTTGAATTTGTAAAAATGTTAAAATTTGAAAATGCTTGCAGAATGCAAGCACATATTAACTAGTCTATAATATATAGATGCTTCTTACACATGATATATATATCATATATATATATAGGAGGATACAAAATTATGAGGCACTTCCAGATGTGCTAGAAACTTGAAATTTTGTAGGAATATTGGTTTTTGGTCACAACCGGAGGAAAAAATCCGAAACTGTCGAAATTACTATTTTGAAGGGCTATTTTGGCCCCTTTTTGCCCCATTTTTTGCCCATAAGAAAACATGTAAATTGGTGTAGAGGTTTTTATAATTGCATTTAAAATTACTTCCTCTCAAGTTGCGAACTCGGCACTGAAATTATCTTATAGGATATAAATTATAGTTTCTTGTTTTTGAAGACAGAATTCAAATCCGAGTAGAATTAGCGTAATTTTATGGTTTTTATCGCAAAAAATTGCTAATTTTTCAGGGTCTAACTATAGGTTTCCTTGGTAACAAGCTCTATCCTTTCATATGGGTAAGCTTTTAATGGGTATCAGAGGCTTATATTTTAATGCTGTTAATGTTAAACTACACCTAATGAAGGAAATCCGATATTGATATAATCCTCATTTTTGGGGCTGTTTTGCCCCATTACTGCCCCATTCGAGAACAAAAAAGGCGATGCAACTGCATAGGACCCAGAGACTTGAAATTTGGCACGGTTATAGAATTTTCATGGCAAACTAAGATAAAATTCTAAAATTGCAAAAATTCCAATTTTTAATGGGTGGTTTTGCCCCTTTTCTGACCCATACAACTGTGATAACTATAAGGCACTTCTTAATGAGATACAAACTTGAAATTTGGCAGAATTATGGGTTTTTAGTTACAACAGATGGAACATATCTGAGAGTGTAATAATCCTTAATGTTAGGGGCTGTTTTGCTCCATTATTGCTCCATACGAGGATAAAATTATAAGGCACTTCTAAATGAGCAACAAACTCCAAATTTGATATGGTTATATGATTCTGTACAACATCGATTGGGAATAATTTGAATTTGTAAAAATGTTAAAATTTGAAAATGCTTGCAGAATGCAAGCACATATTAACTAGTCTATAATATATAGATGCTTCTTACACATGATATATATATCATATATATATATAGGAGGATACAAAATTATGAGGCACTTCCAGATGTGCTAGAAACTTGAAATTTTGTAGGAATATAGGTTTTTGGTCACAACCTAAGGAAAAAATCCGAAACTGTCGAAATTCCTATTTTGAGGGGCTTTTCTGGCCCCCTTTTGCCCCATTTTTTGCCCATAAGAAAACATGAAAATTGGTGTAGAGGTTTTTGTATTTGCATTTTAAAATTACTTCCCGTGAAGATACGAACTCGAGACTTAAGCTATCGGATAGAGTATAAATTGCAGTTTCTTATTTTTGAAGACAGAATTCAAATCCGAGTAGAATTTGCGTAAATTTATAGTTTTTATTACAAAAAAGTGGTAATTTTTCTTGCTCTAACAATAGGCTTCCTAGCAACAGGCTTAATGCTTTTATATGGGTAAGGTTTTAATGGGAATCAGAGGCATATATTTTAATGCCATTTATGTTCAACTATGCCTAATGAAGGAATTCCGACATTGCAATAATCCCTATTTTTGGAGCTGTTTTGCCCCAGTATCGCTCCATACGAGAACAAAAAATATGAGTCAGCTCCATACGATGTAGAGACTTGAAATTTGCCTTGGTTATAAAAATTTTATTGCAACCGAAGATAAAATAAGACACTGCGAAAATTCCCAATTTTAAGGGCGGTATTGCCCAGTAATGTCCCATACCAATGTGAAAATTATGCGGCAATTGTTAATGAGACACAAACATAAAATTTGGCAGAATTATGGGTTATTAGTTACAACAGAAGGACGAAATCCAATATCGTAAAATTCGAAATCTTAGCTACCGTTTTGCCAAATAATTGTCCTATGCGACGAATAAAATTATGATGCAGTTCTAAATGAGCTACAAAGTTGAAATTTGATACAGTTATATGATTTTGTACAAAATTCATTGGGATTAATTTTAAATTGAAAATATGTTAAACTTTAAAAATGCTTGCAGAATGCAAGCACGCATTAACTAGTATATATATATATATATCATGTGTAAGATATTATAGATATATGATATATGTAGGATATAGGAGGATAATAATGTCTGGCGCAAACTGCTATACTTGGAGAGCTGCAATTTAATACCGAGGTGAACAAAGAGAAATAATCGGAGGAATAATTGCAAAATTGTAACAGGAAAAATAGAAATTTACAATATTTTAATTTATTGGCCGTTAAAAATTATAAACTTTAAAAAAACATTTCACCTTTTACCTACTTCCAAATGTTCTACAATGCTGAAATTTTTTCTGACAGTAGAATTTACCAAATAACGATAACGGAATTATTGAAACTTGAAAATGTTTATTTATTCGGCCGTTAAAAATTCATAAATATTTAAAAAATGTGACTAATCTTTATATACCTTCGTACGAACTAGAAATCTGAAAATTAAGGAATTGTGTTTCAGTTACAATTATATTTGAAAATTTTTAGAAAAGTTTATTATTGTGGCTGTTGAAAATTCATAAAATTTAAACAATGAAATTTATATAAATGCAGTTCAAGAGGTGCTACATAGATGAATTTTTGCGGAAATGTGAAGTATTTGCAACAAATGATGAAAACCTATAAAATTTTTACAATTATAAATTTTAGGGGTTGCTTTTTTCCAATATTGTCCATAAAGAAAAACACGTAAATAGGCGCAGAGGTGCAAACTTTTGTGTTAAAAATTATTTGTCTGCACTTACTCTATATATTAAGGTTAGAGAAAATGCTTGCAGAATGCAAGCACATATTAACTAGTATATATATATCATGTGTAAGAAGCGTCTATATATTATAGATATATATATATCATGTGTAAGAAGCATCTATATATTTTAGATATATATATACTAGTTAATGTGTGCTTGCATTCTGCAAGCTTTTTTAAAGTTTAGCTATTTTACAATTTCAAATTATTCCCAATCAATTTTGTACAAAATCATATATAACCATATCAAATTTGAAATTTATAGCTCATTTAGAAGTGCATTATAATTTTATTCGTCGCATAGGACAATTATGTGGCAAAACATTCGCTAAGATTTTGAATTTTTACAGTATCGGATTCATTCTTTCTGTTGTTAGTGAAAACCATAAAACTGCCATATTTCATGCTTGTATCTCATTAAGAAATGCCGTATAATTTTCACAGTCTTATGGGACGGAAATGGGGCAAAACCGCCCCTTAGAAGGTGGAATTTTTGCAATTTTTTTATTTTAACTTCGGTTGCAATAAAATTTCTATAATGGTGCCATATTTGAAGTCTGTAGTTCATTTGGAGCTGCATCATCATTTTTGTTCTCGTATGGAGCAATACTGGGACAAAAGAGCTGCAAAAATGGGGATTATTACAATATAGGGTTTCCTTCATTTGGCATAGTTTAATATTAAAGGCATTAAAATATAAGCCTCTGATCCCCATTAAAAGCTTACCCATATGAAAGCATTAAGCCTGTTGCCTAGGAATCCTATTGTTAGACCTTGAAAAATTACCACTTTTTTGCGATAAAAACTATAAATTAACGCTAATTGAACACTGATTTGAATTTTGCACCTGTGCACTTAATGCCGTGTATTTTTGGATTATATTGGGGTAAAAACAACCCCTAAAATGTATAATTATAAACATTTTATAGGTTCTCATCATCCGTTTTGAATATCTCATATTTGTGCAAAATATCATGGATGTAGCACCTTTAGAAATGCATTTAGATGAATTTAATTGTATAAATTTTATGAATTTTTAACAGCCACAATAATAAACCTTTCTAAAAATTTTAATGTTTGTTACCACTGGAGCATCATTTCCTCCCTATGTTAAACTTTTCATCTACCTGCACCTTCAGAAAGTACATAAACATTAGTCAAGTTGTTTAGTATTTAAGAATTTTTTACGGCCGAACGAATAAAATTTTCAAATTTCTATATTCCCGTTTTCGTTATTTAGCAAAGTCTACCGTTAGAAAAAATTTCAGATATGTAGCCAATATAGAAATACCTAAACCGCCAGATGTACGCCCCTAAAAATTGGAATTTTTTATTTTATCTTCGGTTACCACGAAATTTATACATTTGTACATAATTTCAAGTCTCTAGTTTATATGGAGCTGCCTCATAATTTTTTTCTCGTATAGAGCAATACTGGGGGAAAAAGCTCAAATAATGGGAATTATATAAATATCGGATTTCCTTCGTTAGGCACAGTTTAACATTAATGGCATTAAAATATAAGCCTCTGATTCCCATTAAAAGCTTACCCATATGAAAGCATTAAGGCTGTTGCCTAGGAAGCCTACTGTTAGACCCAGAAAAATTACCACTTTTTGCAATAAATACTATAAATTTATGCTAATTCAAAAATAAGAAACTACAATTTATATCCTATCATATAGTTTAAGTCTCGAGTTAGTATCTTGAGGGAAGTAATGTTAAAATTCCAATATAAAAACCTCTACACCAATTTACTTTTTCTTATGGGCAAAAAATGGTGCAAAAAAGGGCCAAAGTAGCCCCTCAAAGTAGGAATTTCACCAGTTTCGGATTTTTTCCTTCGGTTGTGACAGGCTTAATGCTTTCATATGGGTAAGCTTTTAATGGAAATCAGAGGCATATATTTTAATGCCTTTAATGTTAAACTATGCCTAATGAAGGAATTCCGATATTGTAATAAACCTCATTTTTGGGGCTGTTTTGCCCCAGTATTGCTCCATACGAGAAAAAAATTATGAGGCAGCTCCATATGACCTAGAGACATGAAATTTGGCCTGGTTATAAAAATTTTTTCGCAACGGAAGGTAAAATAAAAACTGCGAAAATTCCAAATTTTAAAGGCGGTGTTGCCCTATATATGACCCATACCAGTGTGAAAATGATACGGCAATTCTTAAGGGGTGGAAGAGTGATTTTCGGTAGTATTTTTATTCCGTGTCGTTATATAAGTGAGAGAAGTGAAGGGACCACGTGGGAGGGTGGATGAGGGGGCGGATGTAAGAGCAAAGAGAAGCGGAGTTGGCTAAGGGGAGGGGGAATGACGTTTCGCTAGAAGAATTGAAAGACGAGAGAAGGTAGTATTTTTAAAACAGATTAACGTAGTAGAAGAACCACGCCAAAAGTTAGACAAGAGGAGCTGGTAAAAGATAGTTTATGTATATCTTAGTTTGGCAGAAATTTTTTTAGTATTAACTGAAAAAATTATTGATAAAATTAGATTAATTATTTATTTAACAATTATTTATTTGTAAGATCATCAAAACTTTTTAAATACAATAAATAGACTGGTAGGCAGAGCGCCTGCCTATTTAACCCAAAGGTCGCGGGTTCGAATCCCGCTTCGGGCATGGATGTTGTGATGTATGTGGTTTTTCTGTATGTTTGTCTTTGTTACTGTTAAAAGCTCTCTGTAAAAGGCCGTATATGTGCTTTTTAAGGGCTATAAATAAATAATGGAAATAATTGTAAAAATGATGAAAACACATTCTCACCTCACAATGGGCACACTTTATAAATGTTGTGTCATTGCAAATTCTTTCCTCTACTTTACATTCACAATTCCTTTTATAAACGTCCTCATCAAAGCAATACTGCACTGTTGTGATGTGCGCTTCGGGCTTCTCTTCTAAATACCCTGCCTTAAACCATTCATATTTGATGAAATTTTTAAATCTCGGAGCAGAGAATTGTCTGTGTGTGAGGGACTGTAATTTTAAAATATTATTTCTTTGGAATAAGTCAATGTCCAGTCGATCCAAAAGTACACGATCTGAAACTTTTCGAACAAAGTCTTTCCACATTCTAAAGAAATACACATCTAATGGCTGAATAAGGTCTGTGGTTTTCGGAGGAATCACCATTATATCGACTGTTTTGTCTTTAGGTTTGACACTTAAAATTGATTCGTGATCTTTATGTGGTCCCCAGGAGTCCACCAAAAGTAGTGCATTATCCTCCACTTTAGGGAAAGACACAGTTTTAAAGTATTCATTTACTAAAATATCCTTAGTTAAAAGTCCTGATTTTGATGCTACAGCGTAAATATTGGGAGTTGCAAACAAAGTAACAGTCTTGGGGAATTTTCCATCTTTCTCTTGGAGACAAATAAAAAGTGGAGAAAGAAGCTCACCTTCAATCGTAATGGTTGGTTGTATAGTGTAGGAATGCTTGGTAGCGTTCAGAGATTGTGCGACAGATTCCACGCATTTTTTCGCTCGGAAATCCGAAGTTCGGCCAGAATGGAGTTCCTTTTTAAATCCACTTTGGTCCGTATTAAACATCTTGTGTGCACATGGTTTCACTCTATCTTTAACATGTTCTACAAATATATTCCCTTTATCTATATTGAACTGTTGGTCCAATGAATATTTTTTCGTCATCACTTTGGTCTCTTTTCGTGAAACAATTTTATTGCACTTTTTCCACATCCACAACCATCCTTTTGAGGCCTTAAAGTTATCAAGTGGTTGATCTTTTTTATTTTCCTCGTGCGCCCATCTTCGTAAATCACTGTCATGCACAATAAGACGATCTTCTTTCGCTATCTTAAACCTTGCCAGTAATCAGGGCCGGCTTCAGACGGTAAGCAAGAGTGGCGGCCGCCTCAGGGCGCACAGTCAAGGGCGGCGCCAAGTTCCTACCGGGAAATTCAACTCGTGTAGAATTCCGCCTAAGCAGAGCAGCCCCAAGAGGGGCGGCCGAAGGATAGGTCAGCATAAGACCGCTATTAGCCTTATCTGTCGAACGGCACGCCGGTGTGCCAGCGAATATGTGGGACTATCTGACGAACCGGTGGCACGCATATGACGACGCCGTTCACCGGCGTCGTTTTTGTCATAAAATCGAGATGGCTAGATGAGAGGAAATACGAAACACCCCTCTTACCCTTCCCCTCTCCTAAAGCCGTTATTTTTCGATCACGTAAACTACTATCGCTGGGTCTAATATGACCCGATTTTTCAAAGTTGAAAAAAAAATTTAATTTTATTGTTTCAATTTATGGTCATTCATTGGAACAGACACTCGAAAATGTGGGAAAGTTTCATTTACAGAAAAACGAATACAAATGTATACTGCAAAAAAGAAAAACTGAAAAAAGCTCAAAAGTGACTAACAATAAGAATTTAGAATATTTTCTTCAATCCCTGAAAATTAATGTTATTTTCTTCATCCTTCCAGGTTCCTACTGCAATAGAATTGGGAATCTACTGAATAATTTTTTAAAATATTGGTTGTAAACTAAAAAATGACGATGATGTTTTCCAACCATATTCCCACACCCGCATTTCAGGGTATTTCACTCTCATGATCAAAACTCGGTTGTGGCACTTGCTCTTCTTCTTCGGATAGCCTTACGGATTTTGTTAACCTTGCCTGTAACATTAGCATCTGCAGAAAGATCATTTTCCAAGTTAAAAATCATAAAACAAATTACGAACAACAATGACATGATCGTTTAACTGTTCTATCAGTAATGTCCATAGAGAGTGGAATCCTTGAAATATGAAGACAATTGATGGGTCAATATGCTAACAAAATAATCCATAAAAGGCAATGCATTTTCCTTGGCGATGAATTTTCCGTGGCGGTGAATTTCTGGCGGTGAATTTTCCAGATACCATAATTGATGAATTTGCAACAATAAAATGCCGAAGAGCGTATTTTCAATGAAGTAGGTACCTATATATGCGCAACGGAAGACTAGTTTTTATAGATCAGTATTTTAAATTTAAATTCCTGATAATTGTAAAATGAAGATTGTTAGTAGATTGCATTTATCATTTATTTTTACTATTATTATATTCATGACAGCATTTCGATGTTACATTCTTAATAGATATATATTACTTAGATTTATATTTTTCCATAAAATACTTGTAAATACGTAAATAAAAATAACCTGCAATATATTTTCTGAGTACAAATTTAAAAAAATCCTCATATAAACTGTACACATCAAATTCCTAGCTAATGATGAATTGGTGACCCACAAAGCTTTCGGAGGAGGGGGTGGAGGCAATATTTTTCCCGCCTCAGGGCAGCCAAATGTCTGAAGCCGGCCCTGCCAGTAATCTTCCTTTAATGCTCCTAAACCTTTCCTTCCTAGCAACAGCTTCTTCAATTTGTTTTTCATAACGATGAAGCTGTGCCCTTGTGGTGATGAAACGGAAGTTGAGGCGAACGGTTTCTAACTTCAGAGGTGCCTTCTTTCCAGATTTCCAGAAATCCAGTTTCTTCTGCGCCAATGTAATTTCCTCTTTCCGTGGCTTTTTCATTGGCGATGGCTCAAAAGATGTGGAAGGAGAAATATCCTCGTCTTCGACAATATCATCCCCGTCGTCATCGTCATCATCCTCGTCAACATCTTCCATTTCATCTCTTCCGCCATCGTAATCAAAAACCAAATCTTCATGAATTTCATGCTGATCGTCTTCCACACATTACTTCAGTGTTTCTGTAATGAAAAAATAATCGATATCCAATTAAAAATCACATAGTGAAACATAATGTTACTCCAATTATGTCACAATAGCCAACCAAGTAAATGAATAAATTTTAGAAACTTACCAGATAGCTTTTCCGCCAATTCGATCTCCGCATCTGTCGATGGCGTCGTGGAAGACCACAAAGTAAATTTGCTCTCCAACATTTTAATCACATTCAGCGGATTCATTGCCATGGCGATAACAATTTTGGTAGCAGTTCCGTAGAACCACACAACGACAAACAAGAGCATTAACAATAACATTGATAACAAAAAACAAAAACAATAACAAAAGACAACGATAACTTGGTACATAATGGTAACGAGAAAAAAGAGCTTTGCGAGCGATGAGCTGTGGAGCATGCGTAAAAGCGAAATGTTGACCCTTATTGACGAACTCACAAACAGTTGCTTTCCTTCAAGTGTCTACCAACGACTGCTTTAACTTCTTACAGGACCTACTATACAGGCGACGTCGATGCAAGCGTTTATTGTTAGATTATGATTGAAGAAAAGATAACAATTACGCTTTTCTTTCGTCTATTTGAAGGTTTAATTGGCCTTAAATGAATCGGTGGCAACAATGAGAGTCTCCTTGGCAACGCCCGGAATGAGTACGAATAAAACAAATTAAAACATTTTTTTAGGGAATACATTTTTATGTGAATTAAAATGCACTCAAAAGCAAAAAATAATTTTTTTTCTAGATAAATATTGTTATTGAAAAATTTGTATGCTTCATGAAAGTGGATGGCTTATTGTGGGAAATTATACTGGTATAACAGAAAAAATTAGTTGGTTGATTAAAAAAAGCCATCCACTTTTATGAAGCATACAAATACAAATTTTTAAATAAAAATATTTATCTAGAAAAAAAATTATTTTTTGCTTTTGAGTACATTTTAATTCACATAAAAATATTTTTTAAATTTGTTTTATTTTATACATTTTAGTCTTTTTATTAAAATTATCTAATACATATATAGCCAAAATTCGATTTGTCAAAAGAACACGAAAAATATGCCGCGCTTTCACGTTATCCAAATATAAATTCGCATATCTCGAGAACAAAGTAAGATGTCGGAATGAGTCCTTCAGGTTCTGTCGATTTAATCCTTCACCTACATTTCATAGGAGACATTTTGAGTGTATCTCTAATAGAACGTCAATTCGATAGAGACTCATTTTTCCATTACACCGACGTAAATGTTTTCGTCGGGTAAGGATACATAATTTTTCATTTCACTAACGGCTGAAGGTATTCACATTCTGTTAAGTTCTTCAGCGAACGGAGATATGAAACAATATTCCGTAATTTTATCAACAATTTGAGTACAGCCATGTGTTCGTTATCGTCGTTGACATTTTAAGAAAAAATCGTAAACGCGCGCGGCGAATTTTCGGAAATTTAGGAATTTTTCTAGTCGAACTCGAGACACCGACGTGAAAAGTCTCATTGTCAGTGTTTCTACAGTGTACTCTATACTTTACAATATTCCAAAAAATTTCAGCTCTCTATGCCATATTGTATACACGGTATGCTGGTTTAAATTTTTTTGCGTGTAATTAAACGGGGAATATTCCGGACCGTCTGGAATCGAACCGAGGGAGCCTAAGGAAATGTTCTCTTCGAATTATTGTAGTAACCCACCATACCTACGAACGTACCAAATTTTATTTCTGTAACTTATCTAGTGTTACAAATAACTGTTCACAATTACCCCCAAAAATGGTCGATTCACCCTCACTCCTGTTTTCATAGTGGGGTAATTGTATACGCAGAACTGCGCACTTATTTTGATAGTAAATTAAGGATAAAAGGAGTAATTGTCTTCCATATATAATGATAGAGAGCAGAAAAAACGGCTGGTAAGAAAATATTAGCTCGATAAAAAAGATATAAAAAAAGATAAGAACTTACTTTGGAAAGTACAAAATTTGTCTCCAATTACCCCACTTGACCCTACATGAAGCACTGGGTCGATTCGTGAATGTGAATCTGATTTTTTTTCTGTTTTGCTTCGCCCCCCTTGGATCCGCCACTGATTTGTATATGAGAAAGTTTGTACAGTGTACATTATACCGATTTTTTCATTTTGTACAGCATTGAGCTCTCGGAAATCTGGTCACTTTAACTTCGCTATTAAAAACAGAGTCTGTAATTGCTTTTCATGTTCCTAAGTATCCGCTAGGAACAAAAATTTCTCTCCCATACCATTATTTTCGTCTCAACCTCAGGGGCAGTCGAATTTACAGCCCTTGTGACCACAAGGGGAAACAAAAGAGAGGGATGGAGGACGAAGGCGAAGGATGTAAGAGGGGTGGGGAAAGAGCCCTTGTGAAGTGTAACCATAGAGATATACTTATACACTAGAGTGACTACTGGCGCTAGTGTCGATGCGAGTTTCGCCCTGGGAACGTCGCAAATTGAACGCGTCGCGGCCATGTTGTTGTTTGACAGTAGGCAGGTATCACGTCGTCCGCTTGCGGAAATTGTATAACATAAATTCGAATTTCAAAGTGGAATTATGCGGAAGCTTTAGAAAATTCGGTAGGATTTGATTGAAACACTCCACTGTTTTATGTAAACTGAATCAGCACCTAATGTTACACAATTTCTAATTTAAAACTGGGTGCTTCGAAAATTTTCGTAGTACATTACAGGAAACTTGGAACGAGAAAGAATATCCTTATTAATACATTACATTTTTAAAATAAAACGATAAAACTTAATGCATTCTGTGTCGAATACCATTGCTTAATATAATTAGTTGAACATCTATTAATCAGATATCTTCAGCTGAGGAAATAGGTCACTCAACGTATATTTTTCGTCGCATCGCCATCTAGTTATGAGTTAAATCATTGAAGATGATATAAGTTTCATCGGTTATAGACTGGAGCACATATCCAAATGTTCGAGGGAGGTATTGACAAAACTGCTGAAAAATATATCCCAATAATTAGCATATGCACAAGAATTTAACTGAAGAATAATCGCTCATAATTGTAAATATTACCTTAGCACATGCAACATTTTTCCAAATCAACTGCAATGGAATTCGGATGAAAGTTGTTTACTCTTTGAAATAAATATCCAGCACAAAAAATTTAGGAAAGATAAGTTTTTCAAATAAGAATATTGGAAAAGTAAATTAGTAAATCAAACTCAGTTAGTAGAGGAAAACTTTTTATTACTCCAAGCCGTCCTTGTTTCTACAAAATGTAAAAAAGAATCTTTCATTGGTTGCAAAAAAGAATGGTCTTTGTCAGCTTACTCCTGACATTCTTACCCAGAGGAACAGACCTAGCAATGTGATGCATTCTTATCTTTACAAATTCCTCGACAGTCATTTTTATTAATTTAAAGACATGATTTTCTGGATATTCACTATCATACATATGTTCTGTCAAAGATGGAAACAGTCCTTTACCTATCTTTTGTAAAACTTCAATTTGTATTTTTAAATTAAAATTTTTAAGGGGAGGAGATCTATTTCCAGTCTGAATAAGTTGCTTACGAATGCATTTCTCAGTGGTGGAACAAATAGCAACTACACTTTTATTTGGCACAGTTAACCCACCCCTTTGTTTTCTTTTAAACAAATTCATATCATCTGATGAGCTATCAGAATGGAGAGCCAAGGCACAGTCAGAGCATTTGATGTTTTTAATTAAATTGTGGGTCACAAAACCAGATATATAAGTTATAATTTCAGCAGACACCTGTGATATATGAGGATCTGGAAGATAGTCCACAAAGCAGTGAGAACCTTCTTCATCATCATCTTTTAATCTCTCATAGGATGTTGTTACACTGTCACTTGTCTGAGGAATGCATATCTGGGTGCTTAAAATGGTTGTCACATCTTGTGGGATACAATTGCCATTCCCATGGATCCTTATATTGTTTTGAAGCAACAATTTCCTATAAGCACTCTGAAATTGCACACAGGATGGATTATTATTCCAACCACCCCTACCACGAATCAAGCTAAAGAACATTTCTAGATGATCTTGGCTCATTCGATATGTTGCCAAGTATTTGAATGAATCCCCTTTGCTTAAAAATTCATACATACTGTTAAGAGCAATAGCATTACACAAAAACCCAATGACACCTACTTTCCTAAGTGTATCTACAACTCTTTTCCCTGTTGTGCAATCTCTAAGTCCCAAGAGATATTTTGATGCATCCTTTAGAAATGGCCTCCAACATTTTACATTGCTTGTCCTCATTACAGATTTGTTCCCTTTTGCAAAAGGGTTCCTTGAGTTCATCAAATCAAACGGTCTATCAAAAAATAAACAAAATTTTGCAGTGGCTGCAGCTCCCAGAAAATCAGGATGTTGACAGTCCTGTTCCAGCACTGACAAAGCAGCCACCACAGAACTACTTAAAATTAGGGTAGCAAGATTAACTTTCATTTTCTGTTGTACCCAGAAAATGTGTTTGTTTTTTAATTTATTTGCCATTGTCAACCCCTCATTCTGTTGCAGCATATGTAATTTTATGAAATATTCCCACTTTATGAGATCACCATCCACATCTCTTAACTGTTTCTTATCACCCAAGAGATTTCGAACAAGTTTTATCATATGGCATGCATCTAGAAAGATAAAAACTTTCATTCCGCTATCCATTGGATGTGGAAACCATGGCTTTGTGTCATTAGCAGAAAGAGATGCCCCCAAATTTTTGGCTAATTTAAATTCGTATTTGTACCATCAAAAGTTAATGATACAACCTTAAGGCCAATATCATACAAAATTCGGAGTGCCTCACAAACTAAAGCACTCTTCTGTTCGGCTGTAATGCATCAGTAAGAAAATACTCAATTGGAACTTTCCATGAGGCATCAATAGCAACTACCACGAATACCAATGCTTCCTTTGCCATGTCTAAATTCTCCCCTCTAACTCCCATTCCATAATCTACATATCCCACGAATGCTGTACCATTCCATTCTATTTTTTTGCGAATTGCCATCTCATCGAACATTAAACACCCATATACATTGCCTTCTGTTTCACTAACCTTATTCCAAATTGCTTTCAAAGCTTCTACTGTAAAGCCAGGGAGACCTTCAATGGATCTGTTCCAATGTCTCAATGTAGTCTGCTGTGGTAAACAGAACCCGAACGTCTCTCCGACATAATCATAAGCTCTAGGGGAGTAAAACTGCAACGTGAGAGCAAAAGACTTTAGAGTGGGACTGTATTCACTTTTACTCCTTCCCATGCTCCTTTCCAGGATGCTGGCCAAAACATCTGGAAAGTTATCTGTCATCACAGAAGACTGCTCCTGAGTCAGAAATCCTTCTTCCTTCATGTGTTCAACCAATTCTTCCAACGTATTCATTTTAATTTTCTGCCTCTTCACCTTTCCTTGCAATGCAGAAATATGTTTCCTTTCTGTTTCTCTACAATTGGTTAACCTTGATTCCATGGAATCGTACTTCTTTTTAGCCTTGGTTGGACTTAAAGGAAAACAGTAGGAATGTTCATTCCATAAAGAGTATGATGTCTCTTGGATTCTAGATGTTGAAGGCGTTGTTGAAGGAATGGGTAACTTATGATCTTCATAAACCCTTCTGGATCTGACGCCTGTTACCTAGGGGGAAGGCATTGTGGTCATTAATTTTTACTGTCATCAATAATATTACCAGGTCATATCATAAATCTCAAATTTCAGCACTTTATAGTGAAAATGTAACTATTAACTAGTTTCATGCAAATACTAAAACATTCCACTTAAAAAGATATTGCACTTTAAAAGATGTTTTAAAAATATTGGAAGAAATGTTTTATACCACCTCCCCTTTAAATGAGGCACAGAAAGGCATATTATTGGAAATATAAACAACACCGTAACTAAGTAAAAATTTAAAACAAAAATCACGATATATTTATTATATTTAAACCAACACAATCATATACAACCCGACTGAGATTATCTTTAAGTCAAACGATTTATTTGTTATATATTTCTTTAAATGCTAATAATAAACCATTCCACAAATTTTTTGTATGTTGCCTTCTCCAAATCAGTTCCCACAAACATAAACACTGACATTATAATCGGAGAAAGAAAAACATGAAGTAATAAACAAAAACATAGTAATAATACAATTCTGCTAACCTTTACCTGTATCACGTAGAACAAAGAACGAAAAAATCTTACCTTTTGCAAATGTGAAGGAAAATCAAATATAGATGGGACAGCTTCGGGCTTCTTCGGTAACGATCTCCTCCTTCAAAGTCATTTTCTTTAAAATGTCTCGAACAAACGAACTGATGCCGCGTAGGTTGCCAATGCTCTCTACGCATACAGATTATCCATCTTTTCAATAATTCCTTCCGTTGCATTGGGAATCTGAAAAATTAAATCAGGAAATAATCGAAAGCTATTCATTATATATAATGCACATCATATTAAAGAATTATCACGAGCAAGTAAATTCGCTTAACAGCGTAACTTGCTATCTCTGAGAATAGTAATATAAAGTTACTCACCGATGAAAAGATACGTTGTTTCCCTTCTTGTACCTCTCAGTACAACCATACGCCGCACAAGAGACAGGCATTATGAAGTCAGAGCAGTATAAAAAACAAAAAGACCGCCTCGAAATTCACACTTTCTCACCTTATGGACACCGCCAAACTACTTTGTTTTGCCAAACTACAATATGGCGCCTACGCGTTCAATTTACAACGCGAACGCAGCGCCAGTAGTCACTCTAGTGTATAAGTATATCTCTATGAGTGTAACGAAACCCGATGCGGTGGAAATACGAAAACCCAAGTGCCGCCTTTTATTATCGGTCGCCGGGGTAGGTAGAAACGGGAGGCTTGCACCGATTTTCGTGTTCGCATCTAAACTTTAGCCTCGGCATATTTTTTCGTATTCCATGGATATGAGTATGTTGTCTATTTTTCGACGACAATGAGTTATGACTAATTTTGGCGAATACGAGACCAACTCATCTGCCGCCCCCAGTGAGGTGGTATCAATAAGATATTTGTTACAATAAAGTGACCTTTGAATGGCGAGAATTCTCGCCTTCCGTACGCACCGTGTTAAGTTTTTTCGCATGTCCAGTTTTTTCACGTTTTAAAATAATATTTAATATAATATTTACGTTTTTACAAATTTCCAGGGGGAGGCAACTGCCCCCCCCCTTGCCCTTCCCCCCTGCCGAAAGTTCTATTTAAGTTTTCCATCGTCCTGATTTAAAGTAAAATAATTTTTAATTTATTATTCATTTTGCCTCTTTTTAAATATATTATTTTAAATCATAGATTTGTCTCTGATACAAACTGAAATTATTCAAGGAACTTACCACTTGCTTTTGCTGGTGCTGGAAGCCCTATTTCCTCATTGCCTCTTGCAGATTTGCTGTCTCAATGAAAGGCGACAGTTTACTGTATTGCGATTTATTTTTAGTTAAAGACGCAATGGAAGTTCAAATTTTAATATTTTATTTTACCGTTAGTAAGGTCATATGAGAGAAACAATATATGTACTAAGAAAATTTAATATTTATCTACTAAGGGATGTCTAAGGATAGATGATTATGCAAACTCTAAAGCTGTGAATCGGTTGAGTAATAATTGGTACAAAAATGCATACCGAAACTTTTATTATCATAACCATGTAGTTTATTCATTTATCTTACATTAATCATCAAGCACAACATTATTTAATCTTCTTGTTCATTAAATCTGGATATTAAATTTAATTCTTTATTCTACTGAAATCCATATATAGCAAAAGTTATTTACGTTTCGGTTAAAAAATAAATTGCTAATGTTCCGCTTCATTGGTAGACGAATCTCTAGATAAGTTATTAAATTAACTTCGCTTACGCAAAAGGATGAGATTTTATAGTAACTTGGAAAACTAATTTGTAAGTTCTTCGGCGAATGGAAATAAAAAATCCTAAGTAATTTTCATTCTATCGGCTGTAAAGCACTTTCCAAACAATATCCTGGGCAAACATTGCAACAATATAAAATTAATAGGTGACATTTAACTCTGAAGAACGAAATAGTCTTCTTTTAAGTCTCCAAAGCTAACCTAATCAACATTTCTAATCATAAATGGTGTAAAACTCTCCTGCCTACAACGGTTCTGGAGCGAACAAGCTGTAAGATTAGTAAAATAAAAATATGGTGAAGGCCACTTGTTACAGAGAATTGCAAGAAGAAAAAGAGGAACACCGCTGCACACTGGTGCTCCGTGAAGCCTGAACTTCGGGTCATATCTGCCATTGTCGAGGTGACATCTTCGTTTACCATCCTCGGTGTTTTTTGCGACTTCGTGGCTCTCTAGGCGACTCTTCGCTCGACTCCTCCGATTCGTACAACGACAACATCTTCTTAAGGGCTTGGTGCGCTGTATTTCTGAGATACTGATAGAATTCGCTGGCTACCCCAACGGCTCTGATGAGACCCTGGAAAGTGTCGCTGGCCTTCTCCGCCCTCTCAATCTCAGAAGGAAATTGTATATCAGGAAAAGACGGAATGGTACTTTGGTAGTCAGAAGATGCAAACGGCGACCACTTTTCGAATTGCTGCTCCCCTCCTACTGGAATCGGCGACCACTGTAGCGGGTAACAAAGAATTCTCTTCAACAATTATGTAATTGTTTGGAGCAATTAATACCTCTCATCCTTAGGTATGCCATTAATTCTTTAGCCGTGCATTACAGTAACTATTACGCCCAAAATATAAATTACTAGGAATTCATATGGTTTATAAACAAGAATCGATGTGAAAAACTGATTTTCATCGCGTCCAACGTTACTTATTTTCACATGGTAAACTAATATTACATTAAAGATAAGCCAAGACAGATAGGACAATAAAATTTGCTGAGGCGGAGAAAGAAACATTTCAAGCGGGACGGAAGAGAATAACGAGAGCAGGTTTCGCGGAATGCGACGCAGGTTAGGAGCTTAGCCTAGGTTTCTATATCGGTTAATCTCCATAGCAAGCACTCACCGTCTGGAAGAGGACCAAGAATATAACCGTGGGGCCAAAGTATTCCGCTACATCCATGGCTCTCTTCGAGAGCGAGTGGCGCCAAGAGTGAAAGAAGGCAGTAGCCCAGCTGCCCCCTCTCGGCCTTCTTACATGTCGCGTCACTTTTCTCGTTTCGTCATTTTACTCTGGCGAATGCGTTCCACAGGGCAGTCAACCCAAAATTCTAAACATGATGGTCTTGCGGACTACTCCAGTCTGTTGTTACACCATCACCGAAATAATTCTATGCGCATTACGCAAAGGCGGTGACAGCTGCGACGACTTAAACGTCCCTTGCTCAAGCTCCAGATTTCTAGACGCCTTTGTTTTGCAAATGACAAAAGAACTCTGGGCTCAGGAAAGTTTCGATTAGCACGAATTTTGGGGATGGGTTTTGGCTATATATTGTCAGCAGTTTAAACATTATTTTACGGAAAATTAGGCTTATATGAAGCTAAATTTTAAAATAAATTTTCATCCTCTGCTATAGATTCAAGCAAGTTTATCTTTTTCATACTTTGTTACTTCGTTTTTACATTTCTGGCAGTTGTGTAAGTATGACAATGAGGAACCCCGAAATCGAGGGAGGGATAAATGGGTTATTCGGGGACAGAAAGAGGTTTTAAAAGCTCTTATCTACAATGACAGAGGATTAGAGTTTAAAAATCGCAAGGAGAAACTCATTTTATGCAATTTTGCAAATATTTATTGCATTCTTTGCTTAAGAAAGTCAAATATTTATTTGCTGATGGCTAAAAAACGGTAGATAGCTCGATTAGACGCATTATATTGATCTAAAACTTTGCTGACTGAGATCGAATAAAATATATGAAATGGCGTAGATAAACAGCATAATGACTCCACTTCTTCATCTTAATGATAATGTCGCGACTTATTGTTAGTATCCCACAGTGATTACCAACGGTAAAGCAAATCTCTGCTACCATCAATACTATACCGGTTAAAACCGTTTATGATGAAGTTGTGCCGAAGATAAGGTAGTCAAATAAACCAAATATGGAAAAAGAGTTTTAGAAGAACCCGCCGAATAAAATTCAAAATCGTTCAAACATCTAAAATGGATTTTATTGCAATTACGAGCGACGTTTCGTAGTGATTTAAGATCTACCGACCCCTCCCAAAAGTTGCATCCTTCGGTACCGGCGACCGTCGACTTCGACCGGGTGAGGCAGTGGTTGTCGATAGGGCCAGGGCCTTCTCCTGTCGTCGAGCCTGTTTTGGCTCCTGGTTATCCATTTCCTCTCCCTCGGCCCGCCTTCTGCAGCTGCGCACGCGGTATGCCTTATTGGTCGAGGATTTTGCGGATCCTCGGGGCACGAGGAGGTCGTCGGAGGCCTCAGGTTTCTCGCCGCCGCTCCACAATCTCTTCTGCTTCCGACTATCTGAAGTAGAGGATTAGACTACCTTGGAGCGCAGAGGTGCAGTAGCCCTCTGTCTTTGCTCCGATTCTAGAGCAGAACTCGATAGGAGATACTTTTGAGAGTCGACTCTGACCTGGCGCTTATCTTTGGGGTATTCGGGTGAAGCGGAGATAGAATGATGTTCGTAAGACAGCCCGACGCCGCCGCTGTTGCTCGAAGCGAGCCTTTTTTCTGGTCGCATGTAGATTTTATGTCGTTGGGATTCCTCCACAGGTTCCGATGCTGGGTACGCCATCCTATGGTCGTATTCTGTTCTGGAAGGTGAGGATTGTCTGTTGTCAGTGCTTTGCTCGATGATTTGCTGTTTCAAGCCAGCGGAATTCAGAGGCGGTGTCTGGGCAAGTTGGTTCGCATATTCATACTCTTCTGAGTGCATTTCTCTGGCTAAAGGCTTCTTCGATGGGGGATGTCTTTCAGCAAGAGGTCTCTCTACTTGCTGACGCCCGGTGCTTTCCAGTTTTTGATCTTGAGGGCTCTGGAATCGATACGTTTCCTGTTCTGATGATTGATCGTCCTCTTGGACGAATGGCTTCATCGAGAGGGGTTGTCTATCAGCAAGGGGTCGCTCTGATTGCTGGTTCCTGGAGAATTCCATGTTCGAAGGCGTCCGCAAATGTTGAAATCCGGCGAATTGTTCCCTGGCGTATTCATATTCCACTGCCGGGCGATCGAAATATAGGTCGAGGGGCCTTTTCGGAGAGTGAGAGGGGTGATCTCCGTATGACCGATACTGGATCCTCTCGCGATCATGTTGCGCCTTCGAACAACGAGCAAGGCAACACGTTGGGAATTCCCGACAATTGCAATGCAGAATCCTGTTCACGGGGTAGATCCTCGCCTGGGGAATTTCCGCTGCCACCTAAAATGAAGAAGTATATACAGTCTCTCTGCACTTGAGACCAAACATGTTTTTATTTTTGTTTGTTTCTGAGAATGCTGGCAAAATTATTTGCTGTTTCATCCCTCAATCGTCAAGGTATTATGGTAAAAATGTTTTAAATTATTTTTTTGTATCAGTGCTTTTTGAAAATGTTATAATATAATGTAGTGTACAGTCACTTTTTGAACACCCTGTATCATCACTCAGACTTTTTAGGATTGAAACAAGTTTTATAAAGAGATAGAAGGCCATTCCAAAACAACATCAGATAATTGCTGTGCCTAAAAAATAACATTGAAATTTACATTCTTAGTGCTTTGTTAGAGTCCAAAAGGAACCAAACCATGTTCTCTAAGGCAGCAATGGATTTGCTCATAAATAGTTCAATCGAAGAAGAAAAAATTTGCAAAGCGTTATTAGTTATTATCTATATAATAAATTGCTTAGTGTCCGTCACGCTGAGATTCATAAAGCTAATAACTCGAGAAGTAATGAAGATAGAAACTCGAAATTTGGCAGGGATGCTTGAGTAACACTTTTTCATGTGATGACGAATTTAAATCGCGAAAAAATTCCTTGGTTCGACTCCAAGGGATGCATTTCCATTTCCCATTACTTAACATGTAAAACGCGATTTTTCGACGTGCAGCCTCTTATTCATTTGGAAATTAAAATTAGAAGGAATTAATCTACGACCTTCGAGTTGAACCATTTTGAAGAAAAATTTATAAAGTTTCTTATTCTGTTCATCTTTTTTCGCCCACAGTACGAAGTATTGCATGTTAAACGTTTAATTTACATATTTTATGCAAATCTTGCCATTTTAACGGAATGTTGTCATGGTGACTAATTATATTGTTAGACCTCAAAATCCTATTGTAAAATCAATCCTTATGGGTGTAAGCGTGCATTGAATGTTTTTAATACGAGCTAGGGAGAGAGAGGGAGGGAGAGAGAGGGGGGAAAAGAGGGGGAGGTGAGAGGGAGAGAGAGAGAGAGATGGAGAGAGAGGGAGGGAGAGAGAGGGAGGGAGAATATACAAAAGAAATGGTTATAATATTTTATACATTCCGTGTTTTTTTATAGAATTGCTGGCGAAGCTGCAACGGGCTACTAGTAATGGATTAAAATAAGAATTGCGCTCGTTTCATTCGAGGCAAATTACTCCACTTTGGACTACACCATATTGTTCTACGTATATTCAATCAAATGCGAACTAAAAATAACTCTTGCCATCTTTAATTATATTACCGTAAATCATCGTAGGCGAACTTTTTCTGATACCCTATCGATTTGTGCAAGTTTTTTTCTTCATTCATCAAAATACGTAAATATATACCGATTTCCTTAGATTTTGCTTTAGTCGACGGAGAAAACTCTATACTATCTTATTCTTGCGATGTGTACATGGTACACTGTCGTAGATGTTTTCAGAAATACGCATGCATTTTCGAAAATTTGTGGATTTTTCGTACTCATTCCGGGAGTTGACAAGTCGTCTATCATTGTTGCCTCCGATTCAGTTAGTGTCGATTAAACCTTCAAATAGATTAAAGAATAGTGTTAATCGCTTCGTACTTTTGTTTAAGCATCGAAATTATTGATACATAGCAACGTATATATTTACGGATAATTATTCAGTTAACTGCGTATGGGAAGCGTTTCTAACGATTTAACCAAGTCAATTGAATCTTCATTTCATCGTTTGAATGCCGGAATCTTAAATTTTTCTAAGTAAAACCATTATATTATTCATTTATAATGCTTATTAAACAAATAGGCTAACGCATAAATTTAAAATAAGATTAAAATAGGGAAGAACGTTATTTTTTTAACATATTGAAAGTTACATGGTTATCTTCTCTTCGTAAATAATCTAAATGACAAGGAACGTTAGGCGAAGGTTTATTCCGGAGCAGCGTGAAAACATTTATATTTCACAATAGGGAACTAGAACTTTCCGAAACTTACTTGCCGCAATCGCTGCAACAGGCACCTAGTATAATTATATCACTGAATGCTTTAATGTACAAACATTGTCCATGTTGCAACGGCTTAAGTTGTTAGTCTTTTTGTAATGGCACTAATAATTACGTTTTATTATTGCTTTTATTCATCGAACCGTACGCTTAATATTTGCGGTCTATTTGTGCGCTTACCTGAAAGTAGACAGCCAATAAACAGGAAGCGGATAGGACACACGAGCCTGAACCCATAGCCATCCTGCTCTGTGAGCGAAGGAAGTCTCGGATTCCTTATATTACGGCGATTTCCTGACGATGCGGCATCGTCGTTATTTAAAAAAAACATATCCGGATGACTGCGAACTAATCCTCGGAGTTTAATGAGGCATTGTTTTCTTTTGGGGTTATAAATGTAAGGCATCAAATCTTAACAATGACTGCGGCCAAGAACTGCTTGGCTCGTCTTAATTCACTTATTTATTACCGAGAATTCTGTTGTTGTAGCATACGAGCAGGTGCTATTGAAATGGACAAAAAATCAATTGCATTTATATTGTATTTGAAACTATCCATAATAAACTTGTTTCATTGACGCATTGTCCACGAAAACTTTAATTTTTCATTGTTAGAATATTATCCTCATTAAAAATTTCATGACATTCTTGGATTTGCTCAACAAATAATGAAATATAACAAATTATGTAAGTAGCTCATACTCCCAGAAAATAGGACGGCTAATATACATGCGTATTTCATCAATATGAATTCACCCCTCGTCGATTTTTATGAACATTTACGATCAACAATGGACGGCAAGAGTTTTATTGGAATTGCCTGTTTCACTTATTTTATGCATGCCGCAAGGGTGTATTCACTAGTTAAGATTAATAAAACCTGTAGTTCTGATAAAATTAGAGTAACGGCCGTGATTTATCTGAAGCTTTAATTCTCAGTTGACTTGTTATAATCCAACTACTACAGTTTCACAGGTATTATTAAATGTCAAACATCGGACCAGCGGTCGCATTTATTCCTTCGCACCGCCTCAGAGGTCTCCGCCTCCCAGCAGCTCTCTCTCTGCCTCACCACGCGGGCTGACGGCGGTAAAAGAGAGGATGAGGAGGCGGTAGTGCATCTCTTTCGGTGCACTCGCACACCAACAAGCCGCACCCGCAAGGATGGCAAAAATTGAATCTGGTGTCGTAGGACGGTTGTTGCCGGCGGTGCTGCTGGTAGTAGGTTGGGGGCGCCGGATGGTAGTAAGGTGAATGGAGGGCCTCATCTTTGTACGAGGCTAGAGCGCGAGAGCTATCCTGTATTTCAGCGTATTGAGGTTTAGTCAGGGCGCCTCGGAGGTTTACGTAGCGGTCCCTAAGGGGGACACCCTGCTGAGGGTAGTCGACATTGGCACTCCCATGGCGTGGTGGTAGTAGTGGTTGGTAATTGGTCACCATTGAATCTCCGTGAGCCACCTTCAGGGAGAAAAAATTAATAATGAGCCAAGTGGGGTGCGTATTTAAACTTTACCGAGAAGCGAATGATTTACCGCTGATAGATTTTAGTGACAAGGAGTTATTCACAAATTTGGTCACAAAAATGAATCAAAGATTAAAACTTATTACTGGAAAACCATTGATATTCATGATTTTTGTTACAGCCATGCAAAGACTGAAAAAACCAGCTGTGCAGAAGTTAGTTTTCCTATCAACGATCGGTGAATGACTTCGCTACTTAAGTCACACACATTAAACAAATGCGTTAAAACTAGAATTCCATCTGTGACCTTTGTAGTGTCATTGTTTGTCAGATAATTATTTTTTTATAAATTATCTGCATCTACATGATACCTAAAGTTACCAGACGTACTGATTTAATCAGTACAGTACTGATTTTAGAGATTGTGTACTGATTTCAAATATGTACTCAATTTTGTACTGAATTATAAAGTTGTACTGATTGTAAAAGAAGAAAAAATCTATAATTATTTAGTTCATTTACTGCGGGATTGACGGTTGAGGTGACTCGGGTGCGATGTTGCCAGGATGTGTAAAGAGGACTTGCGGCAACGCTGTGTAGTTCCCCCTAGCAAACATTACCTCCCCTCCACCTATGATTGGCTGTGAGGGAGGGGAGTTTTTCAGTCTTTCCTTCCAAACCCCCACCCCTTCTCTACAACTATAAGTCTCAATTCCAAAGTAATGTCGTCCAGACAATAATAGTTATGGTTGTTTATGTCATGTGAGTAGTATAATATTTTAATGCTGTTTAGTAAAGTAACATTATTCTCAGAATAGATTATTAATATTATTATTTAATTACATTTAAAGATCCTGCCATAAATAGAAGAAAAAACAAATTTTCTGATCGACTTCAGCAAGAGTATCCAATATATATATAACAATAATGTTATATACCTATGTATACTGTATAAAATTTCAATATATATGAAGTATTATATTGAAATGTAGTTTTCTTTCATGAATATAAGAAATATTTAAAAATGTACTGATTTTAAATCTAGAAAATCTGGTAGTTTTCTTTCATGAACATAAAAAATAAAAAATGTACTGATTTGACATCTAGAAAATCTGGTCACTTTAATGATACCCTGCACCTTATTCGTGGATAGCATTGTGCACTTTTGGAACTTATAACAATTTCACTGTCTAAATAGTAGAACCATTCATTTGGTGAGTTTAGGCTTCCTAAAATTAGATCGTTAGACGGAAATAAACAAGTTAGGAAAGTGTACAACGTATCACAAATGGGCGCGTTTCGTGCAATGGAGTATTAGAAAGCAATTATATACCTGTACGTAAGGGAAATGGCATTTTAAAGTTCTTTTCTTCATCATAAATAATCCATTTTCTTCCTATTTAATAATATTACATGCACACGTAAGGAAATTAAACGTTTGTTTGGGAGATTGTTTATATTAGCAACAATGAAGTAACCATGCAAGAAATTTTCTAAGTTCAACTCGATATAAGACATTCTTGTTTGATTTTCTCGATAACGGCTACTCTTACGATAAAAATGTGTAGAAAAGAAAATACTCCACCAGTTCTACAACTTTTATTTGAAAAATATTTTGATATGAGCAATACTTTACGAGATATGACGAAAATTTAATTGTTTTCCCCCAGTAAAGGAGTACCCCTGATTGGCGTACGTGATTCATTTTGCGATTTTCTTATTAGGTATATTTCATTGAAAGTCCTTAATATCAAATTTCATTAAAATCCATTCGGTAGAATTCGAGAACGAACATGCATGCGGACGGACGGACGGACGGACGGACGGACCGACCGACGATAATAGGCGCTCAAGCTGTAAGCGAAACGAGCCCAAAAAATGAAAAATAACGAAAGTAATATTCTTAAAATATAAAGATAATTCTTCTAAAGAGGATAATCCTTTTTTGTGTTTTTAATTATATGGGACAATTTGAAATATACTTGAATTGTTGGTTTAAATTAGTGATGTACCGGGTACTAAAAAATACCGGGTACCCGGGGAAGCAAAGAATAATTACCCGGTACCCGGCCGGGTAGGTTGAACCAATTTGGTTCAAGATGTGTGGGCTTGCTTAAATGAAATTTCGTTTGAAAATGAAAGCAAACAAGAAGAGTTTCCTGCTGAGGATAATACGTCTTATTCTAAAGAAGAGAGGCAATTTGAAAATTTTCTTGAATGTCCTAACATCCCTCATAAAGAAAATCCTTTAACTTGGTGGGCAAAAAATGCAGCTATCTTTCCTGAACTGTCAAAATTGGCCAGACGTTACTTGTCATCACCTCCAAGCAGCATACCCAGTGAAAGGATGTTTAGCGAGGCGGGAATCATGTACGAAGAGCGGAGGAATAAACTCCTTCCGCGAAATGCGGAAAAACTATTGTTTCTTCATCATAATCTCCCATTGTTGAAATTTAATTATTAAAATTTTGGCTGCGCTTTTATTTCATTCTTTACTTAAGATTTTATAAAGTTTACAAGATTTTACAATCTGGTACTGTTATACTGCGTTTCCAGAGATCGTACGGGTGAGGTGTGTCTACGGTTAGACTTGTAGGGTGAGGGAGAGAAAGTGTCAGCCAATAAGAGGTCTTAAATTTCCCACGCCTTTCAAAAATTCTTGACGAGCGCTGTTGACACGATTGCTCTCAGAACTTCACTCGTCCACAGCTGCTGTTGAAATGAGTGAAATTCGAAATGTGGCAACATTGGGTCGTGGCCTAAGCGAAATAACCCGAATGCGGACGGAATACTGCGAATTTGACCCGTACGACTTCGGGAAACGCACTATAACCGGTCGTTAAGTATAATTATGTATATTATGTAAAATGTTATTTCATGGCTGTTAAACTTTTGTTTGTTTTTGAAAAGTTTATTATAATTAAAATATCGTTTCTCTGAATGCTTCTTGCAGGCTAAGAAGTAAAAGTAAAATATTAAGTTCCATTTAATTTGTTTTTATTGTTATCCTTTTTGGCCCAGTACCCGGCTCCGGGTCCCAGCGCCCGGTGCCTGGTCTGGGTAATTTCCGGGTACTGAAAATATGCCCGGGTATGCCGGGTACCGGGTAATTTCCGGGTACCCGGAACATCACTAGTTTAAATGAATTGAGATTATTCAATAGTGAATGTATTCCTTCGATAATCTATAATATATTTTGAAGCGTGTGTTTGTGTGTTTGTTCATGGAACTCCTAAACGATAAAAGCTAGAATAACCAAATTTGGTATGATTGTTCCTTACATCCTAACTTAGTGAATGATCAAGGTTTGGTCAACCGGGATTAATCACTGCTGCCAATATAGGGAATTAACATTTTTCCATAAGATAACACGTATGAATCCATTTCTTGACTTGCAAGGTATTCCTCTTCAAGCATCAAAATACGTAAATATTGACCGATTTTTGTCGTTTTTGCTTTATTCGACGAATAAAACTCTATACTATCTTATTCCTGCAAAGTTTACATGTTACACGGTTGAAGTTTTCAGAAATACGCTATTTGATTCGAAATTTTGTGGATTTTTCGTACTCTTTCCGGGATCCACAGATGATATGTCCACAGTCTTTATGTCCACTCTTTTATGTCCACAGTGGACATAAAAACTGTGGATATATCATCTGGGAACCCTTTCCGGGCGTTGTTGTTACCTCCAATTCAGTTAGCTTCAATGAAACTTACAAATAGACGAAAGTTTTGCGTTATTCGATTCGATATTTTGTTTAAGCAAGGAAACGATCGATGATTATGGATAGCGACGTAAATAGATACTGATTATTATTCAGGAAGCGTTTATTGATGAAAGTAATTGAACCTTCTTTCGTCTATTGAATACTGGAATCTTACGTTTTTTGCAAGTAAAATCATTATATTCTACATTATAATGTTTATTAACGTAAATAGACTCACGTATCTGGTGTACATTTACCAGTCAGTTTTCAATCATGGACAACTATACGTTGCTTTTTCACGGGTTTCTTGCTTACAAGACATAAATATAAACATTTCATAGGCATAATTAGATAAGAAATGAAGCTGGATGTGGCGAAAGGAAATACAATTATCGTTATATTTTAATGCAATACGTTCGGAAACGGATTGTTACAAGCAAATATGATTAATTGTTAAGAAAAGATAATTGTTATTTAAAAAGTATCTACTACATAGGTATTTTAAAGAGTTTGTATGTAGTGCTGCAGTACCTTCACTAAATCCGTTGAAATTCAACGGAAAATTCTGCTAGTAATTGTATAATTTAATCGTAGTATATTCTAAATATCAATAATAATAAATTAAATAAAGTAGGGCGTTAATAACGAAAAAGGTAACACTTTAGTATCAATATAGTTTTGTGCTTGCCTCTGTAGTTTCGTTGTGGACGTGAACAAAACAAAACAAAAATTTGTGATCTGTAGTTAGAAAGGCTACAATGACTAGTATGGTAATATATAATATTATATAATATTTTCACTTATTTAGTCTTAATAATAAGTTAATTTTTATCATTCTATCAAGTGTAATGACTAACAGAATATTTTATAATAATCATCATAAAACTAATATAAAAGACCGTGACACTTTGTCCCTTTGTCATGTAATGCTTTTTGAAACTTAATATCTCGTAAACGACTGAACCGAATTTGATGAAATTTTCAGGATAGCATTATGATATAATAACAAATCGTTTTAATGTATCGAACTCGGGCTCGACTCCGGGGGATAATTTCCATTTCCAATAAGTTAAAAAGCAATTTTTGGCCGTGCAGGCTTTCATTCCTTTTTAGATTAAAATTAGAAATATTTAGCCTAAAATCTTCGGATATGGACCATGTTTAAGAAAACATTATAAAGTTTCTTATTCTGTTCATCTTTTTCCGCTTACAGTTCGAAATTTCTCAATGTAAACGTTTAATTCACAGTTTGAGGAAATCTTGCCATTTTAACGGGATGTTGCTTTGCCTACCAATTCCATTGTTAGACGACTATATCATATTGTTAATTCAATCCTTATGGGTATAAACGTGCTTTGAATGCTTTTAATACGAGATAGAGTTAGAGGAGGGAGAGAGAGGTAGAGGGGGGAGCGAGTGGGGGGTGTAGGGGGAGGGGGGAGGGAGAGAGGGTGTGAGAGGGGGGAAAGAGAAGCAACTATTTGAAGTTTAACTAAAGATAGCCCGTCAACAACTGAATGTTCACTAGAAATGTTGTATATGACAAAATATTTCATATGTAAATGTGTGATATTAATTATTTTAAATGAAAATATTAATAATCTATATATCTATAATTCTTCCGTTGATATTTCAACGGGCATTGCACTAGTTGTGAATGTAAAATGCAGAGTAACGATCAAAATGAACAAAAGTTTCTAAGAACGTTACAGTGAGAGCAACTCGCAACACACACAAACATATTAGTACTACTTCGGTTCGATATCGGATCAAATAATATAAAGTGATACTTAAATTTGCCATATTTTCTATGTAGACAATGTACAACTCTAAAGTGTCTCTCACCTGAACGGCGGCCAATAGGACTATTCCGGAGACCCAGAGGATGAGCGGAGAAAATGCCATTGCCTCGTCAGTAAGTCAGTCTTCTGCCAGTGAATGGTCCTGTGGCGATTCTGCCTTTTTATCAGAAGTCACCAACGTGCAAGCAAATGTACTGGCGAAACCTGACCTCCTTGTTAGTTAAAATAACAATTCCATTAATGGAGGTGTGTCTTTTACAAACACGTTGCCTTACTTGGTTTTGTGGTAGATTGAATGAGCGGTGGATGTCTATATTGAGATATGTAATCGCAAGGATGACCATACCGAATTTACCACCAAGAGTTTTCTCGGAGAAAGCGGCCTCATGGTGCGACGCTTATTATAATAAATCAGCAGAAATGCGACACTCCCCCGTCGTGAATATTTTTTATCCTTGAAATAAGCCGTCATTTATGTTGTTTTTCTTTCATGGCTGTACTTGCTGACGAGTCACTTTAATCATTACTCTTTTTTCGGAAGACTAAACAGCAGGTGATTAGACATAGGGACTTATTTTTATTAAGTCACGGACTATAAAATGACTTTTAATAGTGAATGCTTACTATTATTAACTAAACATACAATGATTAGTTGGGCATTCCTTAAATTATTGGGTATATAAAACAAGTCAAAGTAAGTTCTATATCTTATGTTAGATTCTAACATTTATTTATAAATGTATTACATTTATGCAGTTTCTATGATTTAGATATAACAAATCAAACAAAGTGGACGTTTCGGTTATTCTAGAACTCGCTTGGTACAAAATTGCATGAACGTTAATATCATCGCCGCTTATTTTAAACGGGCATTTTAATAAATATAAATGTTTTTAAATTCAGAATCATCAAATATTTTTATTTATTTTTTGGGAATAAAAGTTAGGGACCATTTCTTATTTGATAAAAGGAAATGCAACGAAAGAATTATTTCTTAGCCCAATGAAATTTGAGAGCTTAATTCGATATGAAGAGTCATCTAATAAAGCTTTTATTCTCGAATCAAAAAATTTGGTTGAATCGCTTCAACATTTCTTTGCCATTGGTGTTGCATAATTAACTCTATCTTATTGTTAGTAATAAAGGGATAAAGAAATGGACAATATAATTCCAATGTTAAAAGCCTACAGGAGAACGTTTCCGTTCTAATGCACGGAGTAGAAAAATATGAGACATATGACAATATTTTATATTCGTTCATCATATCATTTAAATGAGTAAATTTATGTTGAAAAATATTTTTACTAAAACAATTTTTGCAATACCTTAATGACAAAATATCATAATAATAATATTATGAGTAAGTTTACACAAACAAATTTATTTTACATGTGGATGATTAAATTATGACGTCGAATGCGCTTTTTACGACCCATAAAATGTAGTTCTCCGAGATAAACAGCCTCTAAAATGCGTCATTACCGCACGACGCAGTGAAAATGCCTTCAAATGCGAGAAATCAATTTAGAACTTCATAAGTGTAATAAAACATTAAGCCTCCGAGTCAAGAGCAGACGTTGGTCGGCATGTCTAAACTCCCCTCTCAACCCCGCTTTTTCTTTTCAGGACGCCATCTTTCACCTTCACGCGACACATGGGTCAGCGCATTCTTCTCCTTCCTCAAGTCGCGAAACTCGTGTGACGTCACATCGTACTTTTTTTTGTGGACGCAACTCTTAAGACTCTGGCAACAGAATAGATTTAGAGCAAGACGGACATAACGGAAATTTATAGTGAGTCAATACAGTGCAAATATATTTTCACAGATATAAGGACAAAAATCATATTTTAATTTGTTTGATAGAGCGTGGTAAGAATTGCATTACAAGCGCAGTTACAGCTGTTTTTCGAAAATGATCGTTTTGCGTACCCTAGTACCTTCCGAACGAACGGAGGGCAATGTACGTCTATCATACTATCTTATTATCCTATACCTATTGCATTTCATTGCGTAAATTTATTTGCTCAAGCATCATTTGTTGAGCAAGGCGTTCAATCTGAAAAATCAAGAATATTATAGCGCTAAAATGCTTTAGATTTCACTTTTCACATAACCAGGGTTTGGTATGAAATCAGAAGTCATCGCTCCCCTGCAAAATCTGGCTCAAATCAATAACTGTAATTAACGATCGTGCGAAAATTTAAGTGATGGTTGATGAGGCACAGAACAAATCACCACTGTTAAATTTAAGTTTATCACGGATAAATTCCACGAAACATTATTTTAAATAGATATCTCTTGGAATCACACAATGAGAAATCATTTATATAATAATAGCCGTCATCCGTTGGTCGGTTGGTTGGTTGGTTGATCACGCTATGCAAACGCCCATAACTCGAGAAATAATAATGATAGAAACTCGAAATTTGGTAGAGATGCTTGATAACACCTTTTCAGGTGATGACGAATTCAAAACGCGAAAAAATTCCTTGGTTCTTCTCCAAGGAAGCATTTCCATTTCCCATTACTTAACATGTAAAACGCGATTTTTCGACGTGCAGACTTTATTCATTTGGAAATTAAAATTAGAAGAAATTAACAGACTACCTTCGGATTTAAACCATTTTGAAGAAAAAGTTATAAGTTCTCTTATTCCGTTCGTCTTTTTTCGCCCACGGTTCGAAATATTCCATTTTAAACGTTTAATTTGCGTATTTTGTGGAAATCTCGCCATTTTAACGTGATGTTGCTATGGAAATCTCGCCATTTTAACGTGATGTTGCTATGTGGACCATTTTTATTGTTAGCTCCAATACGAGAGAGAGAGAGAGGAAGGAAGGGGAGAGATTGGCGTGTTTTGTGGAAAATAAGTATATTAACGTAATTATAAAAAATTTTAAGTATCAACAGTGTCTTTTTAGAAAAATTGGAAATAAATAGCATTCTTAAATTAAATTCTTTGTAAGCCATACGTGCTTACGAATTTATATTGATATTCCTCGAATTAATTTCGTAAGTATGGCTGAAGTTTGGAAACGAATATAAATTAAAATTCAGTTAAAATTAAAAGGGCATTTAAAACTGTTAACAGGCAATTTTCGAAGAAACAACAGTGGATCTTTTAATGAATTGATTTGTTTTTATAAAAGGAATTTTGGTGCTTATTTAATACAGAGTAAGTTCTAAGGCTTATAATCCATTTAAATCTAATAACAGTGGCTATTATAGTTTAAAGAAAGAACTTCATTTATTCACTTTACAGAATGAATTAATTTTAGGCTAGCATTTCCTATTATAAAAGGAGTTACTTTGGAATTAACAGTATGTAAAGTGGAAGTTGTACTGAATTGACTCAAGTATTTTGGGTACTTTCCTGTTAACGGGAATACCTCAGAAAATAAACACGTATTGTTGTGATATGTTACGACGTATTTGTTTGTTAACAATGCGTAAAAACGGGGGAATTACTTAAAAATCACACTTTTTTGAAATTTATTTATTAATAAAAGTAACATAATTACTAATACAATCGAAATTTATGTTACTAGGGGGCCAATATGTCATTATGGCATTTAAAATAGCTGGAAATATGTCGATTTCTTTGTTATGTTGTCGCCGCATGAATTATTCCGCTGACAGGCTTTCGCTTTGCATTTCCAAAATATTCTGTCGCAGAAGTAAAGTTTCATAATATGATCCTTCTTGCACATTCGCCCTTTACATAAAATACCGTGGTCTTGAAGCAAAGATACAGCTTCTTCTTCACTCCTCGGCAAGCTCCACAAATTCATCATTAAGGGATCAACGTAAATATCTTAACGAGATTTGTTACGCATTGTTAACAAACAAAATATCACAACATATCACAACAATACGTGTTTATTTTTCGAGGTATTCCCGTTAACAGGAAAGTACCATTTCAAAGCAAAAATCAATTTAAAACTATTGAAAGTTGTTGTTTCGGAAACTGAGAAGTCCAGAGTGGTGAGCGGACGCTAAACGATATTAAGGTACATTTTATTCCAAAATCTATTTAAAGTATTATCAGAGGCAATTGAAGATTGAACAAATTTTTTTGTTACCGGAATTCTGCTTATTTCATGAAATTGATATGCTAATGCATTAATCCATTAAAATCTGTTAAGAGTTGCAATTTTAGTTGAAAGAAATATATGTACCTACATGGCACTTTTATTCACTTTTCAGAATGAATGAATTCTAGGTTAACATTGCATATTATAAAAGGATTTTCTTTGGAATTTGTGGTTATTTTAACTGAATTGAATCAAGTTCTCTTCTAAGTTTGAACTCCATTTAAAACTGGTGAAAGTGGTTGTTTCGGAAAATGAGAAGGCAAGAGTGCTGAGCAGACGATAAACGATATTGAGGTACATACATTATATTCCAAAATCTATTTAAAGTATTATCAGAGGCAATTGAAGTTGAACCAATTTTTTGGAACCGGAATCTGCTTATTTAATGAAATTGAAATCCTAATGCTATAATCAATTTAAAAGTAATTACAATGGCTAATTTAGTAGAAATAAAGGTACTATTTTATTCACAAGGAATTTCTGTGAGATTTTAGTTCATTAATTAAAACAGACTTATAATATAGAAATATTCGATGGTTAAAACAGTGGAAAATTTTATTCTTGCGATCTTTACATGTTGCATTGAAGAAAATTTATATTCATTAAACCCGTTGAAATTCAACGGGCACTTATGCTAGTCTACTATAATAGTTTACAATGTCTGCGTGTCTGTTAGTAAGATGGCCGCCAGTGAAACACTATGAGAAATTACGACGAACAGCGTACTCTATGTTTATTACGAATTATTATTATTTGGTTAATTCCGAAAGAAACACTTCGACACAATACTTTTAATATACGAGAGTCGGAAGGATAGGTATTATTTTCATTGCAATTAACGTAAATGATTTTTATTCTCAAAGTTAGCAAATATAATCTATTTTTGTGTCTGACCTTACACCCATAAGCGTGATTTGAATATTTTTATTACTTGAGAGAGGAGAGGGAATTGAATTACATAGAAACCGAAGTAAACGACATTCGTACGTTATTATTATTTTGAAAGAATGCTTATCAAAATGTATTTGATGCTCATAGTGAAAAAGAGTAGTTTATTAAACTGTTTATTTCAATATTTACTTAGGATAATTAGTGACAGTGAAGAAACACTTGAAGAGAAATATTATGTATTGAAAAACTTCGATTATTCATGAAATACATCATATTGAAATGAGTTAAACTGCCATACTATATGAACCATTTCTTGAGAATAGATTAACTTCAATGTTTATAAACTGTGTATAAATAGTTTTATTTGTTTAACGAATTCAGAATTTTAACTTAATTATTCCGTTGCTAAAGAAGATATTGTTTGCAATATTAGAGTTTAAAACTTTTAAGTTTAAGTTGAAAAAGTTAAATAGTACAAAAAAGTCAGCGGAGAACGATTATTCATGCGTTTATTTCTTACAGATATCAATTAAGAACAAGTATATATGTTTATATTGTATATTCTTCTAATATCCTATTTTTAAAACGTAATAAATTTATTTTTCTTTCTTTTTTGAGATAGAATATTCACTATAAATGTTGTATATGGCAAAATATTTCATATGTAAAAGTGCGTTATTAATTATTTTAAATGAAAATGTTAACAATCTATCTATATGTAATTCGGCTACAGGTCCGTATTGCCTCCCACTCAGTTTCTATGGACTTATTGATATAAATAAATTAATAATAACAATTGATGGAACTACGTTTTATTTGTAGATCGAGTTAATATCAGACCTGATTGGCCGGTCTCGACATTTACAAACCCAACCACCGGACAACGGGGAGGGATACTTTGGTTCCGGGCGAGGCGAAGGGCGCGGTAGCGCCCGCAGACGACTACCCATTAAAACAAATCGACCCGAAGGCTCGCCAATATATACTTTCAATGCTATATCCTCTTGACTAAAGTCCTGAATAAAATAATGATTGTTTACATAAATTTTCTTAATCTTCATATTACTGTTTCAATATAGGGTGGGGGCAATATGGAAGTGGCCCCATAGCGGTGGGGGGCAATACGGAACTGGCCCCTATAATTCATCCGTTGATATTTCAACGGGCATTACACTAGTCATTATATAATTTGTCGATTGATGTCCGAAGCCAAATAGCAACCAGAAGCATGGTGACAGAATAAATAAATAAACAAGTCACTAACAACACCGAATAACAAATAGGTAAAACAAAACAGCATATCGAAGTGGACACATGTAAGAGATTACATGATTGTTATTGGTTCAGTCAAAGTATTTAAGAGTGCGATTTGGAAAAGAGTATTTAAGATACACACAGGTATAATAAAACATACTTTATTTCTAAAAATTAAAATAGTAATGCCGGTAAGCACGGTATCAAAATTCTTTTGTTTTGATTTAAAATATAAATTTTAGATACATTCGATATTTAAAACTTTTGAAAGAGGTAAAAATTCAAGAGCGATTAGAGTAATTAGGCATTTGAAGAAAGGCAAGAAAATAACAATGTTAACACAAAACGCAGATTAACAACAAAACATTCTGACATACTAGATAATGTACTTTATAAAAAAATATTTTAAAATTAATAAAGGAAACTCATGATTTTTAATAACTTTTATATTAACCTCACTCGATATATATATATATATATATATATATATATATATAGCGGTTTGCAACCACTTTGGCAAGATACAAAATTGAGGCATTTCCAGATGTACTAGAAACTTTAAATTTGGTAGGATTATAGGTTTTTGGTCATAGCCGAAGGAAAAATCCGAAACTTTCGAAATTCCCACTTTGAGGGGCTATTTTGGCCCCTTTTTGCCCCACTGTTGGCCCATAAGAAAACGTGGAAATTGGTGTAGAGGTTTCTATATTTGCACTTTAAAATTATTTCCCATCAAGATACGAACTCGGGACTTCAACTATCGGATAGGATATAAATTGCTGTTTCTTATTTTTGAAGTCATAATTTGAATATGAGTAGAATTAGCGTAAATTTATAGTTTTAACGGAAAAAAGTTGTATTTTTTCTGGGTCCAACAATCAGCTACCTAGGCAACAGGCTTAATGCTTTCATATGGGTAAGCTTTTAATGGGAATCAGAGTCTTATATTTCTCCTTTAAAACCTTACTAGCGTAATGCCCATTGAAATATCAACGGGAGTAAAGATTCGATCGTTCAAGCTATTTATGGATATCAAATGGGCATCAGAAACATTAATTGTATTGAAAGCCATTTCCCTCTCTCACCCTCCCTCCCTTTGTCCCCTCCCTCCCTTTCTCTCATATTAAAAGCAATCAAAGCACGTTTACACCCATAAAGATTGTGTAATAGTACCGATTACTTACCTTTGATAGTACTCGTGTTGCGCTTCGTTGATTTGTATACGACAAGAAATGCCTTCAGCCTTGATATCCAGATTAATTGAATATAACACCGCCTCCATCAGTAAAAGGTAACTTATGCAGGTAATTTCACTAAATTTGAAGTAACGATTATAATAAATGTTAAAATATAAAAGTCATTTATAAAAATTTATTTTTATACCCATTACTTGTTACTTTCTCATACGAAGTATCGAGAAAGTAGATATTGTTTTCGCAAAAAAATTCGACCTCGAGATTTTTACGGAAATACACGTTATAGGTGTCGCTGAATCCGAAAAAGTGGTTTTCGCAATGTCGTCTGTTACTGGCTCTGGAGCCTAGACGGTAGAGCGAAAATGAATGAAATCTCGTACTTAGGCATTTTATCACACGGAGCAAAGTATACATACAAATGGTTGACATTGATCAATAATTAAGAGTAGTTTATTCTACGCATTTATAACAATCCGATTTTCTCGAAAACGGCTGTAACGATTTTGATCAAATTTCGTACAGTTACTTGAGTTTACGTCTTCACTAATAATGTATAGTTCATATTTCTCAAAAAATGAATATAAGGCTAGTTTATTCTAAGCAACTTTAACAATAATTCAATTTACTCAAAAACGGCTATAACGATTTTGATCAAATTTCGTATAGTTATTTGAGTATACATCTACAATAATACTACATATTTTATTTGTCTCAATGAATTAATATAAGGCTAGTTTATTCTTGGGCAACTTGAACAAAAATTGGATTTTCTAAAAACAGGCTCATACGATTTTCATTTTCTAAAGATAACTGATCGACGCATTAGTACCCATATATGAGAAAGTTTGTTCAATGTATGTTGTAACGATTTTTAAATATTATAAAGGAATGCGTAGCATTCCATTTCCTTCCTAAGTAGTGAAAAATGTACTTTAACAGTTTTTAGGTCTTGGTTTGCTCGTCCTGAAGTTTGCCGAATTCAATGTGAACTTAAGAGCGCAAATTGTCATAGACTTAGAAATTTGGAGATCTCGCAAGTGATAAATAATTATGATTAATTTCGATGCTTATACTAAAGTTCGAAGCGAATAACGGTTTTCTTTCGTCCATTTGAAGGTTTAATTGGGACTAAATGAATCGGAGACAACAATGATGGTCGCCTTGGCAACGACCGGAAAGTGTACGAAAAATCCACAAAATTTCGAAAAAGAATGCGCATTTCTGAGTGTTTCGACGGTGTAACATGTAATCATTGCAAGAATAATCTACTATAATAAAACGCTTAATATCTTTGTCGGTGTGTCTCCATGCAGACTGATCAGTTATTTATAAATTTCTCAACATGTTTCGGCCATTTCTTCAGTCAGTCCGACCAAATTCGGTAGGATTGCTATGAATACGTTCAAAAAGCGAATGCTACAAAAAAAATTTCAAAAAAGTCCCAGGTTCGACGCCAGGAGATGTTTTACATTCCATATGAATCTCATATCTCGGCCTATAAGTTTACACGCTAAAATTTAATTTTCGGCATGCAGAGTTTTACTCTTTTGGAAATTAAAATTAGAAAGATTGACCTACGACCTTCAAATTAGGACCATTTTAAAGGAAAATAAACGGGTCGTTTAATTTTGTTCGTCTTTTCTCACTAAAGGTAAAATTTTAGCAAATTTTACGTTTAAATTTGCCGATGTAAGAAAAATCGTTCATTTCCATCAATGATCGCCTTGGAAACGGGCATTGTTGTTTCAAGCCATAAGTGCTCATATAAACCTATATTCGTTTACGTAAATTCGATGGATAAATGCGGTAAATTACTTATTTCAAAACATGCTAACGTTTGAAATAATTCGACGATGTTTTAACGTGCCTTCGTTGTCTTATTGAAGTCTTTCTGCATATTAAAGACAGTTACTTGCGCTGTGCCTTCGCATTATCTGAATAGAACAGATATTATGAAAATAATTTTTTTCGTGCTGTTTACTTTTAATTCGCGTCAATCCAATTATAGGATAACCAACCAGACAACGATTACATTGTTATCTAAATAAATACGGTATATGCGCTGATTGCCTGTGTATTGAGATATCTATTGAGACTGTTCTTAACGGCTGTTTAGTGGAATTGAACGATTGATTGTGATTACTTACTAAATATTGCGTTTCACATGTAGCCATAACTAGAAAACGTGACACACATAATTTGAAATTTTGGGTTAAGGATAAAGATAATCAAGGGCAATTGCTGTTAAACGAAAGAGTATTTACAAGGAATGTCGTTATAAGAGAGCTTCTGAATAGCTAAGATAATATTATTGAGGTACAAGAATGTTTTCCTCTTAATTTTTTAAAACTATTCCTTTTTTTTCATTTGTAGCCCTTTCCAATCTTATTCAAATATTATAATTTTATCATTTGTTTGTTGGTTTTATTTTTATATTGTTTGTTTTGAAAGACCGTTTTAAACTGGCTCATTCGTCTAGTATAGTATAAAACTATAGCCGTCGAATAAAGCAAAAAAGAAGAAAATCGGTCCATATTTACGTATTTTAATGAACGTAGGAAAAAAACCGCGTAAAGAACCAAAAAGGTCAGCCATGAATCGTTCAATGAACTGCAAGCTTGGGCAGAGGGCGGAAATTTTTGTCTAACTTCTAGGTGGCAAACTGTCTGAAGGCAACCGTGGCTGTAAATAATGCATGGTGTAACTAATTAGCTAATAAATGTTAAAGTTGGGGAAAAAAGAGAAGGGTTGGTTAAATCCATGTGATACACACCCTATCCAGTCGAAATAACGTACAGTCGATGTTGACATTGAAAATATTTTATCTTTGCAAGGATTGGAAAAGAAAAGCACACACTTTCTATCTAGGCCCAAAGACTACTATGTAAGTATTACTCGCCCTTGTTTCAGACCGAGCAACCGCGCCGCTAATCGCTGAGGTAGAGGAAAGGTTTCCCCTACACCCTCACCCCCCGCTCTCTCGCTACCCTTGAGGGCAATGGTTTTTTCCCATCCATTTCACCCCATGAGCCATCGTTTTGTCTCTAGTAAGATAAAATCTATTGTACACTTCAATGGCCAGATGAAACTTCTATAAATGTGGAACGAAAAATTAAGCAGTGAATTCTTTTTATATTTTCCGAAAAACCCTCGCCCTGGAATGCGCTTCATTCCGCCAAAAGGGTTTTCCCCAAGTACTATGGGTGAATGGTGAATTCCTCCACCAGAGGGCAATGTGCAACCGACTTCGACCCCTCCCCCACCCCTTATCCAGATAAATTTTTAAGAGATTTCAGTCTACCCTTAGCAGTGGAAACGGTGATATTCGTGATTTAGTGCTACTTAGTTTTTGACGATTACCATTTCCCAAGTCGTTAGTTAAAGGTCAGTATATATTCAATTTTTTAAATTTGTTAAAGTCTTGTTAGCAATAATGAAGAATTATCAACTGCTAATTCCACTTTTATTTACCCACACACAGGCATCATCGAGAAAATAGTCAAAACTTAGTAAGGGGACCTTAAAACGTGTATTTGCGTTCAAATATTGAATTCGTTAATTTTCACGAATACAATACATTCACATAAACTACGTATGCAAAACGAAAAAGGAAATTTTTTTTTAAAAGATGACCTTTGGACACACTACTTTTAAGACACTTTCATCATCTTTTGATGTATTGAAAAAAAGTTGTAATTCATGTAAAATTTTACCAATGAAAACACATTTTTAGGGGCGTTTCGCTTCCAGCGTGAGCGCCTATTATCGTCGGCCTGTTCATCCGTCCGTCTGTCCGTCCGTCCGTCCGTCCGCATGTTCGTTCTTGGCTTCTACAAAACGGATTTTCATGAAATTTGATATTAAGGACTTTCAATCAAAGATAATAAGAAAATCGGAAAAATGAATCACGTACGCCAATCAGGGGTACCACTTTACTGGTGACAAAAATTTGAAATTTTCGTCATATCTCGTAAAGTATTAGTTATATCAAAATACCTTTTAAATATAAGTTATAGAACTAGTAAAGAAGAGTATTTTCTTTGCTATACATTTTTATCGTAGGAGTATCCGTTATTGAGAAAATCAAACTACAATGTCTTAATTCGAGTTGAACAAATTTTCTTTCATTATTACTTCTTCATTGTTCATTACATAAACAATCTCACAAACAAACGTTTAATTTACTTGCGTGTGTATGCAATATTTTTAAATAGGAAGAAGATGGATAATTTATGATAAGGAAAAGAACTGTAAAACGCTCTTTCCCTTACGTACAGGTATATAATTTCTTTCTAATACTCCATTGCATGAAACGCGCCCATTTGTTATACGTTGTACAGTTTCCTAACTTGTTTAGAACTAGAAACGGTACCGGAACCGGATCCAAACCGTTCTTTCCTTTGATCACTCCGAACCTAAACCGGAACGGAACGAGTTAAAGAATTTAAGGTCGGAACCGAAACGCTCGGAACTGAACCGGAACTTCCCAGCTCTGATTATAATCGTGGTCGATGAAGAAGAAGATTTCATTTTTTCCTATCACTATCTCAGCTTACCCGTCCGATATATAATGTGACGCGGTTTTTCATTTACGAGACAACCAGGACCCTAAACAAATTAATTGCCCTTTTGGTAAAGGATAAGCACTTTGGCCATTTTATAACTCTGATGCACTTCCCAGGAGACAAACTTCCTCCTCGTAGCTTACCTCGGATCTTATGTAAATGTTGAATCACATTGAATTCAAAGCTGAATTGACAGTCTTAACTTATCTCTTAAAGCAAATTCTATACTTTAGATATTTTCTATGGATAATGTATACAAGTACAATATTGGAATGCAACATGCGGGCAGCATCATCCAACTACTCTCGGTGAGCATTCTTGAAAGTTTTTCAAGTCAAAAAATGGTTTGATTAGCATCAGAGTTGGTTTGATATGTATGTACGTAAAATATAAAGCAGCGTTGGAAATATAAACTACAATCAGTGCTTCGAGAATCGATGTACTGCATAACGAATAATGACAAAAAGTCACTGGCATTCTTTTATTATATTATTACTATTTCATTCACTATTATATTTAGCGTGCCATTGGTTTTTAGTGTACTAGGTATTTTCACACAATTTTTCTTAATTTTCATATTTATATCACTTATACATCTGATTTAAGATATTTTATTAAATATCACTTTAGATTGGTTTTAAACACAGTAAACGATATAAACGATCCTCGAGAAATTCTACAACGGCCATATTATACCCTCATCGTCCACTAACTTTCGGTATTCTTCATTGATAATTACGACGCTAACGACTTTATGACTTTATGGTTTCAAATGTATCCGTTTCGCTCCAAACTCTGTGGTATAAACTAATTGTTTATCGCGATGATTCTAATTTCTTCGCCTTTTTCATCTCAGGTGATGGTGCGCCCAACTTGTTTTTAACCACACGCTGTCACGTGTGCTGCCAATTATTACAACAATAACAGGGACAATATTAATCGTTTACGTGAATGTCGTTAAGGAGATTGCATCGTTTTTTTAAATATAAACTGCCAAAGATATTGTAAAAAATTAAGTTACATGACGTCTTCACTCCAAACGACCTTCCACTATTACCAAGTACGCGCATAAAGTCCGTCAGCAGCTTCTCTCTCTCCCACTATTTTCAAACACAGCGTATTCGTAAACGTCCACATTTCCTCAAGATGAAACGGCATTGATGCCTTCTTCTCAAACAGAGCGTGTTAAACGAGGTATTTCGATTTCAAGGTTTCCTCGCGTATTCCCTTCCCGCTCGATTTGCTGTCGCATGCGATTATTCCCGTCTTTAATTGGACGCTGCCATCGTGCTCAAAGCGTCGCTCCACAACCGCCGGCCATTTATCTATCGATTGAGCCTTCGCGAGTTTCCTCACCGAGTCGTAATTGCTTCCTTGGGAGCGAATCGTCCGTCTCTCTTCCCTCCTTCCATCAAATCTGCTCCTCACACGTCACTCGGCTATTTATAGGCTGCGAATCGAATAGGTAAACCATTTAGTTCTCGATTGACTCGCCGCCACTTGCGCGTCCCACGCATTCGAACGGGGCGAAGCTTGAGGAATGGTTCATCCGACCCATTTTATCCTTATCGCCGCCCTCGCCTTCTTTTCCATGCAGGTAAGTACACGCCGCTAAATAATTAGTCCGAAATAGGCGTTTTTCGGTGTTTTGAAGACGTAACTACAGTAAAAATTAATTTATACTATCTCAGTTGATTTTCCTAAGGACATTATTGGAATTTAATCGTCCTATGTGTTAGACGATGGGTGCCCATTACGTCGCCCGCTGGACGGTCGCCTTTTGGAAAGATTGGAGGCAGCGAGGTGCTAGGAAAATTAAAAACTGAATTCGAAGGACGTTTTCCAGATTTTTAACACCTCTATCCCAATCGTTACATTTAAAAAAATTTCCTTCGCCGAAATTGACATTGAAGAAATTTCTAGCAAAACAGGAGATGTTCAACATGAATGGAACAGATCTGGAAAATGAAGTATTGTTATGTTGCAAAGTGATATTGAGTTGAAAGCAAAATATAGCGATTCAAATTTTTAGAAATTTATTTCAACTGAAAATTTTTTAAATGTAAAAAACTTGTATTTATTTTTAAAAACATATTTTCCTTCCACTTATTTATGTGAATCAATATTTTTTAATATGAACCTGATGAAATCGAAAACCAGAAGGGCACTCACCAATGAAAATCTTAAAGATTGTTTACGCCTCTCGGTTTCGGGTTACAAGCCTAATCACTGACTTAAGATACGTAGTGTATACGCGCCCATAATCGTTAAAATAAAGAATAAATTTAAATAAATTTAGCAATTATTTATTTTGTCTATTATCATAAATGATGTATGATAAATGCTTTCTTTAAGGTTATTTTTGTGTTTAATTTATAGTTACAATATCCTGAAGTATATGTTAAAAAATTTAGTATTTCGAAGGACAATTTACAGAATGAAAGTAGCCCTTGGCATAAAAATGGTAGTTTGGGCCCTTCTGTATTACCTACACTGTTCCCGTATATTTTCTTTCTTAAATATTTTCTATTAGATTTGTAGGAATTGTGAGTCGAGGAAATCCCAACCTGTTTGCGTAATAACTATTTTTAGAAATTTCTAGTTGTCTTAAATTTAATTTTTGTTTTTATTGTCCACTCTTTACTGCCTAAATATCGCCATATAACGAATAGACAAGATATATTTGTTTACACGTTCTTCCGTTTGCTTCGTTTACAAATAAATCACAAGGTCAAAGCGTCGACAACGTAGTAACATATCTCATGGTCAACTTTATACACGGCAGTCACGATGCGATTTTTCAAGAAACATCGCAATTCAAATAAACAATACTAGTATAAACACACTGCTTGAAATGAACATGAAAATAAAAAGTTTTCTCAAAAATATTACGTAGATACCAACATTTAAACCGATGTCTATATCTCATCTCTTCATATAATAAGCTAAGAAATCCGGTCACGCTATACGGAGTTAGATGGGAAAATAAGGAAAACCGCCAATAACTCAAAAGCTTTTCAATCTTTTCCGATAAAACTTTCAGGAATCACTTGGCTCTTCAACTTTTCAATTTGAAACTGCTCGCCGTGTACATAGTAGTCCTGGGTTTGACTCCAAGAGTATATCTTTTCATCGTTTGAATAACATGGGCAGAGCTGAAACGAAACGAGCTTTTATTCTTTAGTATTTTAAAATATCTTAAAAAAGAGATATCGACACAGGATTTTCACAGTTATGCCAAGAAAACTATGGAAATGAAATTCCATACCGTAAAAGTTCAAATCTCATTCGAAAAAGGCCAAAAATTACTTTTAACGACTATATTTTCGTGAGTTTTTACGCATTTATTCAATACATCGCCATGACAACTGCTATTGTTAAAGTCTATTGTTGATCCTAATACGAAAGAAATGTATAAAAATTGTGATAAAATCGTGTTAAAACAATTTTTGGAGATTTTCGGAGTATATATGAATTTCTATTATATGGATCATAATTTTCTTTGCATGAATACACAAGTTTCACGTCAAAATCGTATTTTTGAGATATTTTAAAATGTTAACGAAATAATGTCTGCACGTCAAAAAAGTCGATTTATACGCTTTATCTTATGGGAAAAAGTAACTATCCCTTAGAATCGAAAGGAAATACCTATAAAATTAACAATTTCACGAGAAATCTACAATGCCAGAAGCATACTTCCATCAGTGCTGCCAATATATGGGCTTAACAATTTTAAACGCTAAGATATTGTATTATATAAAACAAATTCTGAGCAACGGTAGCCATAAACAGGCCCGGTTCGAGGTACCGGTGAGCCGGGCAGCTGTCCAGGGCAACTACTTAGGTATTGAGGATGCTAACCCTGTTTACCATCTATCGCTACATTACTTGCAAGTGGATAAACACTGGACAGCAATTTATATCGCGGAGTAGGTGGGAATCTATATCAAATTCCTTTTACTTTTCATTATCAATCATTTTACGAGGCAATGAATAAATGAACGAGCACTTTTAAAAATATCTTTACGATAATTTACAGAGGGGAACGCTGAGCGTTTTCTTGCCCTGGGCGCCAAAGTACCTCAGTCCGTCCCTGGCCATAATTAACATATTTTTACCAATATCCTTTAATTAATACAGTTCATAATCATGGAAAGTAATGTTATTCAAGATGAAAGGGAAAGGAAGACTTAACAGAGGAGCACAAACTCACTGGAGATCTCGATAAATGGAAATATTGCTTATGCTAGGAGAAGAGAACGGAACAGGATATACAGAGAAGATGGAAGGATCAGAACAAACGAAAAGCGTGGCATAAATGAGCCACCAGAAGCAACGGTAAATCGTTTGTCCAGCAATAGGTTCATAGATGCTAGAAAACCAGCACATGAAAGTTCATTACAATCTGAATAGCGATTATTGTGGATAAGGTCATTTATATTTATGTAACAAAATTCTTATAGAATTATTTAGTATGTTTAACATATAAATATTCATTAACATATATCTTTGTCAAACAACTTTTATATGACTACTATTACTATCTGGAACATTGAATTATGTGGATTTTATATTAATTTTTTGTTTTAGAGCACATAAAATTTCGTGTCATTAATTTTTATTTTATTTTAACGTGATATTTAATTCACAATACCCGTCATATTTGACAGGCAATTACACTAGTTTATGCTATATTTCTCACTAGAAAAATATTTTTACCGTACTTAAATAGTTTAACCTTTATTGAAACAAGCAACCCTAGACCAAGCTATGGGATGTCAAGGGACTGCAAACAAACGCCGAAATAAGAAGTTTGCACCAAAAACAACCTACTGGTATTGAATCCTATAATAAGCAGCTGCCAATAGTAAATGAATTTAATTCATACGCTCTCTCACTCATTTTCCCCATTAAAGGAAGCAGTTATTGACCTAGTTAACTCGTTCAAGTAAAATAATAGAAAGAAACGCGGCATTAGGTTTTATAAAACATTGAGGTGAAAATTTTATTTGCACGTTGGTTAATACTCACAGAATAGCTCTCAAAAGCTGTGTTTTGGTTTTTCCCCTGAGTTTTCAAAGATTTTATTGCAGTTACTGTGGTGCAAATAGGAGACGGTTTATTAAGCGGTGAAGGAGTCTCATGAATCCGATTGTTATCCTCAGGTGCACGGAAAGGCGTTGGAGCACAGCGCATCGGACCTCAGTGACAGCAAGGAGCTGGAGATTTTGGAGAAGTTAATCTTCGACTGGACTCCTCAGAAGCCGCATGGTAACTGCAGGTGCAGGCGAAATGCAGAGGACTCCTTTCTAGAGAGCCGCCACACGATTGACGCGATTCGCCATTACAAGCGCGGAATCATGACTACGATCAGATCCCTTTTAAAGGAATCGAAAAATAACAACGATGGATTTTTATGGCAAGTCGACTCAGCCACGGAGTCCGACGGGGAATGGGAGGAGTGGGGGAAATGGATAATGAGCAACCCCTTCATAAAGAAATTTATGGAAGTCGCCATAGCGCATGCCATAGAAATGATATAGCGACGAGAGAGAGAGAGATCCGAGTGCGCCGTGGCGCGGAAATAGTTATCCACTGAGGAGTTGGAAAATTTAAGGTCGGAACCGGAACTCTCTAAACCGAATCGGAACTGATACAAAGATATCCGTAAAATTTGACAAACAATTTCATGTTTATATGTAAAACCTTTTTTTGATGAACTTTGATATCTAATAAATGACAGTAATCACTCGTTTTTCGCGGAATTTATGTTCGAAGTTTCACTTAATCGCTCAGAAATTATTGTATGAATAAATTTTAACCGTTCCAGCCAAATTTCAAACTCGTACCTACTCGGAAATTATATTAAATCGCGTCTAGAGATTGGCTGCAAAAGTGCGTAGACTAGAAAACAAGAATTCTACGCCGTTTATAATAGGGATTAACTTCGTTCTTCATTTTTAGCGATTTTAATTACGAAAAATTGGTTTACATAGAATGTAAAGGACAAAAATAAAAACACCATATATTCTTGTGGTCATGCCAGAGTTCGTTTTCTCATTACAAGCTATGTCCCAGTTATGCTTCCTCAGAATCTGGTTACCCTAATTACGAGGCATTTGGCATAAGTTAATCCCACTGTTGTGTATTACAAGAAATTCGACCACCTTATTAGAATAATAAGAAGAGATCGCAACAAGAAACACTTTGAAGGAAAGAATACGTATCTGCAACCTAATTGGGAGAGTAAAGGCATTTTGTGGAAATTAGTAATGATAAGCGTTAGACATCTATAATATGAAGTTGACGGGGCCAGAATGGAAGAGGGAGGGGGAGGGGGGGAGGGGGGAGGGTGTAGAAAAAACTGGAAGAGTTTGTTGGATGGAAAAGGGCTGGATTTCATTTGCTCTCTCGTTTTTACAAATACATATGATCGAAAAAGAACAGCAGAAGCAATTATTGATTAACTGGATTTATTTATTTCGAAATTACGCAATTCGACATGTATTTAAACATACAGAAACACATGAAATATACCTATCAAATAACAACCGACATTTCAGCTTTTTTCTGTGCTTGTGTGTGTGTGTATTCCCTTGTAAAATTTGAAGTGCTAAACCAGAAACCAATATAAATAAAATGATGGGACAAGGAAAGATGGAAGAAATTACGAATAAAATATATAATAACGGACTTTGATTTCTCGGCGTTATAAATAAGATGGAAAATTATTGATTGATTAATCACACTGTTTTGAAGATTGCATAAATATCTACATTAAGGTAGCCGCTTAGATATTGGTGGCGTCATGAAGTTAGCTGTATTTTCTAGCGTCGCGAAAAGGGACAGTTTGCGCAAGATTCTCCATTCATGGTGATGCTTTCATGCGAAGACATCCAAAACAAAACTCCATTCCAAGGCGTTTTACTTCAGTGCCATGCATTTAGTCTTCTCCCAAGGACACCTTATTCTTATAAGCACACCCTAACCCCTTTTGTGACCACCCTCTTTGACCTTGCCTTTATAAAGTGCAGTGCTAGTCTTCAAAGACGGACACAACCGATGAAGCTCGCGAATCGGCTCCTCTTGGCCACTTGGCCACTTGGCTATACTGCTCTGTTTTTCAGGTAAGCAAGTGTAATATTATTTTCAACCATTATCAACACATTGGCTGCCACTGCCCTGTAGCCCAGAGTTATATCCAACTCACAAAATGGTGAAAAGGTATGTCTAACGATAGTGACTGGAGAACCTATGAATTAGCGAACATTTCTATCAAATTTCACTCAATTCTATGGATAATCTCAAGCGTGATTTATTGCACCCAAATTTAAATTTCAAAGAAAAATGGTAATTTTTGCAGAGAATAATAGTTAGTAGCATTTTTATACTGTACCTGATAAAGTTTGCAATCACCAGCATTATAACATTTCGAAGCATATTTGTCCCATTATAATGAAAATTTTCTAATGGATCGCTGTTAATATTCAAGATGTAGAACATTCTGTGGTTTATTTTGGATATAGTTACGATGACATTATTTTAAGGAGCAAACGTTTCGCAGAAAAATAAACAACTAACGTTGTGTCAAATGTTTGGAAAAATTTAGGTTAACTGATCGAAATCGTAAAACACAACGATTATATGTAACACTTTTATACTAACAATAATAATAATAATCATTTATTTAACATGTTTCCCCAGCTACATGTGTTTTAATACATTTTATGACAAGCACAAACGACCGTGCCCTCGGCATAGGGGCGGATCCAGAAACTGCCCCTGCACCTATCGAATCCGCCCCTGCCAACTGCCCTATATTTTGAAAATCCCTACCCCTATCAGAATCCTTCTTTCCCTTGATATACAGACCTAATCTGCGGCGTATAATTGAGGATTTTTGCGCGGAATGAATTTAAGAAAGCACCCAGTTGAGCGCAATGGGGTTATCCAAGGAGGGGGCGATCGCCCCCCGTGGATCCGCCCCTGTCTCGGCAGGATTCGAACCCGAGACCCTTGCATTGGGAGCTAGACACGCTAACCACCCCTCTAACACGCAAGTTGAAATGAAACAGTAGCTTTAAAACGCAGACTTATTTGAAAATACGTATACGATATGTACTTCCTACCGTCGTCTAATGAGTAATTCTAAATTAATACGTAGTTGTATACTTTTGTAAATAAATCAATAAAGAAAATATGTTACCATTAATTTATTAATTTAGTTCTTTGCATTTTTGTATATTGTAAGAAATAAATTTAGCACAGCAAGCAATAAACACAGTTGAAAATTTCTACTTCAAAAACGCTTAAGATGACATTTATTCAATAATACACTTTCAAGAAACGCATATATTTACTTTACATTTTGCGGACAATGGTCATAAATTATTTCTCTATCTAGAATAAGTTCAACTAAAATAACTTTTCTTTGGTAATTCACATTAATTAAAATAGAATATATATTATTTATGAATATGAACTAGCGGAATTGCAAAATAATATTTTAATAATTATATCAACATTTTCAATTTTGATTTTTGCAGTTGGTTTATGAAAACCATCATGTAGCTTAGTATTGATGCGGAACTTTGATTAAGGAAGAGGAAATGTTATTGCGTATAATTATGCTTTTATTCCAAATCGGAAGTAGGTACATATATGTTTTCGTACTGCTGGCAATTTCCAATAGGTAGGTCTTTAGCCTTTGGAACTGTAATATTAAATAACATGATTGCACAAAAATACATCAATCACTCTTATTCAATGTGATCTTGGATAAGGGATTGTTTTCCAATTTTTTACGTTTTCCAATTTTTATTCGCTCATATAGTAATATTATTCTCGTATTCAATCAACAACTGTCAGTTTACCTAATCGATTAAAAATACATCTCGCAAGATTATATAAGTCGAGGGTTCATTATGGGTTAATTTCATGGCTGGCAGGAAAATTGAGGGGTCCAAAAAAGATTAGCACAAAATCAGTTAATTTCGTAGAAAATTTATTTTCAAGATCGAGTAAAATGTAATTCGATTAAGTGTCGAATGCAGTGTCAAAATATATTCGCTAAGATGGGTTTATTTTAAAATGGTGATTTTGGAGATTATATACAAAAAAAATAAATCGAGTTTTTTCATTTATTTAGTTCCCAGACATCCCTTTCTGCCCATCAGCCACAGAATTATTAAAATGAATTCCTGGCAGTAATACAATTAATAATCCCCTCAGCCTTAGCAACGAACATTCTTTTAGCGAAGGTGAAATTGGAAAATGACAATCGGCAAGTCCCGAATTTTACTAATAACGAACAGTTGTATTTATCGAACTCTATTGACGGATAATCTAGAAAAGGGAACGATAAAAGCATATAATATTGTTTAACGCATAGCTTTATCCTCGATAACTTTAAGAAATATTTGTTCCCATTGTTTATTGCAGCTCATAACCATAAGAGATTTGCCTATTTATATGTTATTTTATCTATCTCCAACTTGAATCCACTCTTTTTTAATGTCCTATATCATACGCGAGGCTTTCCTTTATCGGTTAATCCACAAATACCAATAAATCTCCGTTTTTGTCTTCCTTTAGATGGCGTTAGCACAGATGCCCACGGCAAAGCATGGGGTATGGGTAGTGAGTGTAGGTGCGGCGGGCGCGGGAGAGGGGAGCGGTGAATCGAAATACTCCATAAACGACCAAGATCCGAAGAATTCCATCGGAGACGAAAATAATGAAGCTGAGGAGAAGACAGAAAATGAAAGTGAGGAGAATGGAACAGCCAACTCGGAAAAGGACAGCGGAGAGGGAAGAGGTCAGGAGGGCAAAGTCTCCGGCGACGACGATCGCGGTTCGCCACATATACGGCGACGGCAGATATTCAAGAAATGAGGATAATTCAACGTTTAAAAGCTTGGGAGCGAGTGTTAGAGATAATAATGTTACGAAAGGCAATCCTAACCGATGATTATATGACCGCCGGCGAGACGGGAGAGTCCATGGGTATAAGGTGTACGAATATTATGAACCAAACACACCATGGAAACACGAAATTAATTATGGCAATCATTATTCCGGCATTGATAATTTCGGTGGAATTGATGCAAACGTCAATTATGAGCGAGTCCGCCACTACGGAAATATTATAATAATACATGACAATCCCACCCAATTTGGAGAAAAAAGGTTGTTTCCCAATTCATCACGCTGGGTTTATTACTTACCCATCTGCCGTAAATGGCGATTCTTTGCCCAATTTTATATATATATAGATTTTAGCTCCGTAATTTTCTCTTTTTATGAGAAGTGGAATGTTCTACCAAAGCGAAACAATTATGCTTTTACGCTGCCACGCCAGAACAACAGCATGCAGATATAGTATATATGAAAAATCTGATGTGGCCAACACATGACTTTCTCCATATTTGGGGTACAGATATTTAAATTATTATGAATAGTATGATGAGGCAAAATTATCATTTCGTATCGTAAAAGAATATAGTCGTCCTTATTGCCGTAAATTACGTATATTTTGAATATGTATACAGAATTCACCGCTACATGGTGAAGGCGCTGTATACTGGAAATTAAGAAAAGTTGAATATCTCCGAAATGGATGGTTTTACGAAAATTTGTTTCAAACAAAACTTAGAAGAAATATTATTCTCTACAACTTTGGTACTCACGAAGATTACCAATAACGACGTTTTTAAGGAGATATTTGACGGAAACCGAAAGAACCGATTATTAGTTACAAATAATTCCTAAACAATAACTGCTATGGAAAATTGTTTCAAATGAAAGTTGTAGGAAATTACATTCTCTATAACCTTTGTATAGAAAAGTATATACAATAATGATGTTTTAACGAAGAAATATCACAAAAACCGAATCGGGTTTCGAATAAACCTTGACTTCCGGTTAGCCCTTATTGTCCAAAAACTAATCAGTTCTTTGTGCCCATACCAAAGTGTTATATTTGAAATTTGGTAACGATATGGCAAGTACTTTTTGAGTTACAGCGCCCAAAATCACATACACACAGACATCATTCCGAAAATAGTCTAAACGTGTTCTAGGGAACTCAAAACGTGTATTTCCGTTGAAATCTCGAAGTCGATTTTTTTCGTGAATACAAAACTTTCCCATTACTACGTATGGAGAAAGTAAAAATTCTTACATCCAGGCGATATCATAATTAGGAAGAGAATTGATCACCTGCTGTGTTTATTGACCAAAAATTAAAATGAGGTTGACACTTCAACACCTTAAATTACCGGAGAGTGGGGAAAACGAACAAAAAGAAGAGAGAACGGCAAATAGGAAAGGGACTTGCCAATTACTCGCTCATATAAAGGCTTTACCTTCCATCTCGCCTCACAGGTGTTTTGTGGTTTGTAGGTGGCAACCTTATTTTACTATTTGATCATACAACAATTGTCACGCAATGTGTGTTCTCGCATGATATTCTCTTTATTTGCTAAATTGCATTTGTGTCATGATATTTAGGACTATGAGTTTCATTTTTCAAAACAATAAAAAATAAAATATTTATTAAAGATACACCTTATCTAGTAATTGTGTTTAAATTCTACGCCTATTACTTACGTTCTTCGACTATAAAGAAGGCCACAGACATATTTTGTGAAAATACAGTGCTGGACCCTGTATCCGGCTACCCAGTATCCGGAACGTTCCGAAAACCGGAAACCGACAAAATATAATATTTAAAATGGGCGCCAAGTAATTTGTTTTTGTTGGTGGCGCTACTGATGTGTTTTATAACCAGTCGATGATGAAGACTTGTATTCTCGTGATTTTTGCTCACATTTTTACTGCAGGGCAGGTGTATAATGCTGACGAGACTTCTTCATATAGGAGGTATATTCCTAGAAAAACTGTTGTTGCACCAGAGGAATCAGCACCCTGTGGGTTTAAAGACTCAAAAGAAAGGATAACAGTCCTAGGTTGTGCATTTGTTTGCACATTTTAGGCCTAGCTACCCGAATTCCGGAAAAACCCCCTATCCGGCAACCCTCGGGTCCCAAGCATGCCGGATACAGGGTCCCCCACAGTATAAGAAATAAATAAATATCAATTGTAAAGTGGTTATGTTTATAACGGATCCAGTCTCGATCGGCAAAATTAGGGCATCATTTGTCTTTTACACAAATGGTGTGCCCAGATCGGATTTTCGGGGGCGCGACAAAATTCAACGAATCCTGAAAACCTCGAATTTCAATGAATTTAAATAAGTGGGTGTTAATAAACTGGAGATGATTCGGTCCCATTGGTGAGACCGTTTCAATTTTGGACATTTTTGGCATTTTAGTTGTTCTCCTCCGGAATATTCTTATTATATTCTAAAATTTTATTCGCTTTTTATTATTTTAAAGCAACTCGGCGCCGAATGAAAATGAAAACTCGGTCATTATATTTAAAACTTCTTAAAATCCAGATGAATAAAAACAGAAAATATTTTAGGGATTTATTTATTTTATGGCAGATTTACACATATATATATATGCGCTAAAACATAAAAATAAAATCTTATGAACCTTCACCTTATTATCGAGCGCGTTAAGGTCTTCCCTGTCGACGGCGGACATCAATGGAATCAATTTGCAGCAAGGGGAAGTTGTTGATGGGGATGAGCTGGCGTTGTATCGGAAAACTTGCTTTCGTTTTAACTTTCCCTTCCGTCTCCTGACTTCCGTCGTTTGACACTAAATAAATCCAGACGACCCGCTGCTTCTAAATTCGGCAGCGTTTGGAGGGATGTAAGATGGAAGTCTACGGGATAGCATTTTTTTATGCAGTGGCGCGTTTGACGGCCTCTTGGACTTCATTGTGCAACTGGGTCATCACCTCCATGGTCTGAGTCAATGCGTCCCTGGAGAGGTTGGTGAGGGTGGTGTGGATGTCGCTAGCTTCATCGCCTGCGGCTTTGGCAATCTTCCCAGTCTCTTCGAACATAATCTCGGCGGTGGACTGCAGATGGAGATATGAGAAACGTACGTCAGCCAATGGGGTTTGGTCAGATTTCGGCAACTCATACCGCGTTATTATAAGTGTTATAAGTGAGCGAATACGTTATATATGAAATGCGAAATACAAATTACGGGACTCTTTAAAACTCTTAAAATCGCTTTATGTAATAATATTTTGCAGGAAGAATAAATATGCGAACCGAAAAATTCATGCTTGTTCTTGCCTCCTGACTCTTTAGGTGAATTTTGAAGGACACGTAAAAATATTAAAAGTTATAATTCACCGGTTCTCATTTTTAACGCAGATATTATATTAGAGTTTCCGAGTTTTCCATTACTATTACTGTAGCATGACGAAACCATAAAATTTTGAATTAACCACAAAGAATATAAAAAGTTACTTCGTAATTAAACAGTTGTTCTTAAAAAGTAATTTCACGAAATTTTTAAAGTACGAATAAAGACACAAGGGTGACGCCTAACCCGTTCATTTACCCATAAAGAATTAAACTTTGCTGTTGACCATTTCTTTACATGTACAATGCAATGAAAAAAACGAGAAATCTACATCCCTTTTCAAGAGAAAGAATGTTTCCTCTCTTCCTACCTTGAATGAATCGGCGATCCTCTGATGCATGGTGGCAGCCTCGCTCGCCATACCAGGTAACTGAGCCTTGAGCTGTTCCATCGAGGCGTTGATGTGGTTGGTGGCTTCAGTTATGGCGGATGAAACCTTTTCTGACAATTCGGGTCCATGGGTTTCGTACTGCCTCTTCAGCTCGTCTATGATGCTCTTGGCTCTGGCCTCGAGTTCCTTCGTCTTGCTCTCTAGAACGGTCTTTATTTCGTCCACATTACTAGACTCCAATATCTTATTCAACTCTTCGGTGACGGTCCGCAGTTGAGTCTTGGCGTTGTCCACCAGTTCCTGCAGAGGATTTGCAGCATCGGCGGACCGGCGAACGTGAGCGGCGCAGAGCCCCTGCGTCAAAGAGAGAGAGAGAGATACACGTTGATTGTGGTAAATTGGGACGAGGACGAAGGAAATAGCTTTAAAACCTTTCTCTGATTAAGTTTATTTGTTGCGCTCCTGACATTTTTACTTATAATTTTCTCAGCGTGTTTTGTTTCGTATGGAAGATAAGGCTATTGTCACCTTTTTACTCAATAAAGGTATTAATAATCATAATCAAACAATTTCATTGCAATAGGACTTGCTTAAGTGTATGCGATAGTAGGTACACGTTTACATACATACCTGGACGAAGAAGAGTGCCACGAGGGCCAGGGCGCAGTTAGCGGAGAAAGACATGTCGGAGATAAAGATAGATAGAGTTACAGAGCGCAGTTGAGTTTTCAGAAGACCAACTGAAGCATTCTAGGAGTAAGGCTATCTTTATAGATCTTTTCTCCATTCCCTCCCTCCCTCCCTTTCCCTCCATCCTGATTATATCACATTGCAATCCTCGCTCCATACGCACCCTACTCCCTCCTCTTATCTCTTTTTCACAGCATCCCCCTCTTTCGATTTTTGCCCTCGCCACTTACCCCTCTTTACGCCCCCTTCCGACCTCCTGGGCCTGACGCCATCTCCTCTCATTCCCCATCATTCTCCTGTAAAGCGGCTCTGAATCCTAAGGTGATTCCGAAACGGATTAACTTCCTTCAAAAATAACTATTTCTAAGCCATTGACCCAAATAATATGAATTTTCCATATTGACGGAGCAATTTTAAAAAAACAGACGCAACAGTAGTTTATTTATAAAGGCGATTCATTCAAAAATATCAGCCGGATTTTGTTTAAAAGCCTTCATAGAAATTAATTTAAAAAATCAGTTGCTGAATTTCTCCAAAAAATATCCAAAAAGCGTTCAATGACAAATTGAGTATTATACCAAGCTACCGCCATGCTCGCCCCAATAAAATTTTGTGAATATAACTGCTATCGATGCGTTTAGTGTTTACAATGAGTGAGTCAAAACTATACAGAATTGTAAAGAACAAATTTTTTGATGCTACTGTAAATGTTTTCAAAACATCTCAGAAAAAAGTATCTGTGCTCTGCATGGAATTGCGGAAAAAATGTAATATCTGCCATTATCGAAGTCCTTCCAGAGGATTATATAAATTATACCCAAGAAACAAGGCTAATAAACTGACGATATGATTTGCCGAGTGCGTGACATTCATTTGCAAAGAATACATGCTAATCAGGTGTAGGCGACAGCGAAAATTGAAAAACCAAAACAAAAAATTATAATCAGAAAATAAAATGTAATTTTATGATAAATTTTAACTAAAAATTTTTAGAAAATAACTGAATTACGGTATTTGTATACTTGCACTAAGGAATAAATAAATTGATATTTCTTTGCTAAAATAGAAAAAAATTATTGTCCGAGACTTACGGAACTTCTAAACATGGTGTATATTTATAAAAGATCATAAAAAGTGCATAGAAACATCAAAGGCATCCTTAACGTAAATATCTTGTCCATAGGAGCATGACTTTACACAGAGCACAGGTTTCCAAGGAAGAAGGTTCCGAAAAGGTTTGGAAATTAAAAAACTTGTGAAATTATTATAATTTTAAATTTCTCTGAAGTATTTAAAACTTTTACGCCTAAGCTTCATTGCTCACGGGTATGCGACTGGGATAGTTGCTACATGGAGTGGGAATATCAGGCGAGCCGCACACACCGCCGTTGAAAAAAGGCTCATAAGTAGGCTATAAAACGGCGACAACCATGGGCATTACTAATATGCGCGAAATGATGTCAGTTATAACATAGTTAAGTCAATTTATTGGTCGTTTATTTGATATCAATTTTTGTAAAACGCAGAGGTTCTTTTTCTAATCGAGAGATCCATAGATCAAAGCCGAAAACTGTAAGTCCCATTCGCATTGCCAGATAAGCGGTAGATAAATACCACATGACTTTGAAAAAAGCTTATAATTATAATGTTTTAAAATGAAAAAGTTTCATCTTTTATCTTTGGAATTTTATATAATAATAGCCGTCGTCTGTTGGTCGGTTGGTCACGCTAAGCAAACGCTAATAACTCGAGAAATAATAATCATAGAAACTCGAAATTTGGTAGGGATGCTTGATTAACACTTATTCAGAGAATGACGAATTTAAATTGCGAAAAAATTCCTTGGTTCGCCGCCAAGAGAGGCATTTCCATTTCCCATTACTTAACATGTAAAAAGCGATTTTTTCGACGTGCAGGCTTTTATTCATTTGGAAATTAAAATTAGAAGAAATTAACAGACGACCTTCGTATTTGAAGCATTTTGAAGAAAAATGTATAAAGTTTCTTATTCCGTTCGTCTTTTTTCTCGCACAGTTCGAAA